>JAQFVV010000035.1:602500-873635 GCA_028023455.1 Epiperipatus broadwayi
TTTACATTTAAAATAAAAAGATAAAGAAGTGTGTGCACTAAATAATAATGATGTTATATATAATTTTTTTTCTTTTTAATAAATATTTCAAATAAAAATATTATAATATTTCCAAGTCTGAGAAAGAATTAAATTAGTGACAGCTTTTAAAGGGCTTTCACATTTAAAATAAGAAGATAAAGAAGTGTGTGCGCTAAATAATAATGTTATATATAAATTTTTTTTCCATATATGTTTTAAATAAAAAAAATATATTTCCAAGTTTGAGAGGGAATTAAATTAGTGACAACTTTTAAAATGCTTTCACTGTTAAAATATAATAAAATAAATATTCTAAGTAATCGCGTATATGCAGATTTTTTATAATATTCATGCATATATAACCGCCTCAAATTAATGAAAGAAATAAAGTAGTGGCAGCTTTTTAATACTTTTATTCCCTTATATATAGATATAGCTGTAATGATTTTTTTTGTTATCGTTGTTAAGCTGTGAGTGTATAACCGTTAAGTATACATTTTAGAAAAGTGTACAAGCCAGTAATAGCGGATCATCTGGTCAGATCATATAGCCCTACCCCTTTGGCTGTTGCCTGGTAGCAACACCAATATAAATTTGTCAATAGGTGGTAGAGTTATTACAATAAAAAAATATATAGTTTAAAGGCAATGATTCATAATGTAAAAGTCATATAGATTTTTTTTCTATATCAAATATATGTGTATCAATTTTATCAATGCAATTGCTAATAAATCATTTTGTTAAGATGTTTCAGGTGCTGAAGAACAACCCCAAAAACAAACAACGAAGCAAGACAGAAAGAAGGCCAGGTAGAAGTTACAATAATTATTATTATGTACTTTGTATTGAAGGGCTAGATAACAAATATTATAATCAGTATATATATGTATTTTCTTAGTAAAAGGCTAGATCGAGGAATTATTAGTATTAAAAGAAATAAAAGTTAGACAGGATGGAGATAGTCATGAATAAATATAAATTAATTATGGGAGTGGGAGAGTAGAGTAAGGGGAAGAGTGTGGAATGGGGAGAGGAGGTGTTAATCCATATTGAAATCAAAACAAAGAACCATAAACTTATCTGTGTAGTTAGAAAAATAAATTTTTTTTATCTGAAATCTAATAGACAAATGGAGGGCAGTAGTGAGGATATGGATCAGGGAAAGGCATTGAGGTTGGGCAAAATAATTTTGGAAAGTAATGACACACCCAAGGAGGTCGAGAATCCAACTGTAACCATGGAAACAGTGATAAGGATGTTGCAGAGAATGGGAAAGAGATTTGAGGATTTGGAGGCAAAGATCGAAGACGAGAGCAGACAGATGAAGGAATGGATGGCCACCACATGGTATAACATGAATAGCACCATAGCAATGAAGATAGAGGAGGTATGAATAGAGTGCCGACAGGAATGCGATGATATTCGTAGCAAATTAGAAGTATCTCTGGAGAACCACAAGTTCAAAACTCGGGATGCCATCCATGAAATAAAGGAAGAACTATTAGGTGAGCAAAAAAGGCAAGAGGCCACTTTTCATGGTTACATTACTAAAATTAGGGTAGAGATCAATGACATAAAAAAGACAGGATAAAAACCGAGGAGGAGTCAGAGACAACTAGAGTCAAGATGAGCATAGATGAGGAAGAGATGGAAAAAATACCAAGCAGGCACCAGCTGATGCCAGAAACCAGCGCAGAAAGGCCAACATCCATTATATCAAAGGAACAGGTACCATACTCATCCATATCATTAACCAAATCTATACACGTTAAGGTAGTCAAGGGGGGTGTCTAAGAAAACCCAAGCACACACATAGACAGCCTGCAGGAACTATTTAAATTCCAGCATGTACCTGCAATAGACCAGGTGACATGTCTCCGATCGCTGACCACGTTACTGTTCACAGAGACCAAAATGATTAGAGTGATACAACAAAAGATGCCACCCTATGTACAGCAGATGATGGTGGGGTGTCAGGTGAGAAAGATAGAGGAGATGGCTCAATTCCTCACCTCCATTGATTATTCGCCCAGACGAGCTGAACCACCCAAATATCATTCCAGACCCTTGGGTCAACCAACTAAAGACCAACAATGGCAAGGTGAACCAGCAAATAAAAAAAATTATGAACCGCAAGATCGAGGGAGAAATTAAAACCAAAAACTAGAAGGACAGTTAATATGTAGACAAATGGACATACCCAAAGACTAAATGATTTCAGATTTTAATTATAATGCTTTGTATATATTGTAGTGTAGTTTTGTTTTTTTTTTTTAGTTATATCAATCATATTCAGTTAGTAGTGATAATAAAATAAGCAGGCAGTTTTCACATGAAGACAGAGTGAAAATAAAAAAATTTTCCAATAATATAGCAGATATTTAGGGTGTTCTCTCATAAATGTAAACTAAAACAGGGTAGCATTCAGGCAGATCAAAACAAAGTTTTCTTTTTAAGATACATCGCTAATCCACTGGTTGTTCTTTAGTTACCTGGACATCAAGTAAAAGATTTTTTTTCTTTTTTAAACATTTTTCATTGTTTTCAGTAAGTTTGGGTAAATGAAGCAGATGATCTGATGCTCAGATCCTGCTTCACAGACCACATCCAATCTCTTACCATCTAACTATGTTCAACCCCATCTTTACACATGCATATATATCTAATAATATGTATATTTCTTTTTGCTTTATTATTTTGACACAAATCATGTAAATGCTGATACATCTTAAATCTAAAACCATTTTTAATAAATAAATATGTAATATTATTATGTGTATACATGTGTAAATAATAAATATATTTCAGGGTAGGAGATTGCTAAGAAATCATTAAATTATGTTATATATAAATTATACTCAAATTCATATATGAAACCTTATTTTTTCATATGTAATTTAGCAGTCAGAAATGACACAATTCTTTTAAAAAGTCTCTCGAAAACAATTACCTGGAAGAGCCCCTTAGATAAAAGTAAAAGATTACAATTTTGTAATAATAAAATAAACCCATTAGTGGAAATTTTATCCATGCCAGCTTGTTTTAAAATCATAAGACTTATTTTAAAACAATCGTTCAAGAAACTGATAACAGAATTGCATTGTTTCAAAAGTTATACTAGATAAGAAAGTATCTGATCAGATGATTCCAGATGTACATTAAGTGCTTAAACTGCCTCAGGTCCAGCAGTAGTTGCTATGTTACATCATCAAAATAGAAGTATAAATACTGCTGGATTTGAATCCAAAAAGGAAGAGGAGACCACCAAATTATAATGATGCCAAACCAAATCCATGTCAATTTTAATTTTCACCCAATGTGCTGTGAGTAGGGGAAACCTCCATTCTAATATGCTTTTCCCATAGTGAAGCTCTGTATCCCGTACTGATGAACTTTAAATATTTTTCCGGTAAAAGTAAAATGCTACCTACCATATATTACTGCAATCCTAGATCTAGTGAACCAATGCCGATGGATTGACTCGTATCAAAATTGCTCTTCTAGATAGCAAGGTAAAAAGAACTTTAGCCGCTCGTAATTCTCAAATCCTGCCTTTGTAAGATTTATTCTGTGTTCCGATCATATATATATTAAATGTTTTCATAGTATTTATAACTCTACATAACTTATCACTATTAAGCCTCTTTTAAAATGTTTTCTTTTTTTTTATTTCCATGCAGCAGATAATTTTACTTTATATTTATGTATTTATGCTTTTAAAAAAAGAAAAATGCCAATAATATTTCTAAAATCGCCAACACATAATTTATTTTCATTTTCCCCGACCCATCATTTATCAGGTAATGAACTCATAATTTAATCAAAACAAGTCTTATTCGACTTGTCCAGGTGCTAGTGATTTGGATAAACAAATTAATTATTTTCTATGTTTGCTATAGAAAAACAAATCAACATCTGTTTTATAAATATTTTCCTTTCTAAATAATGCGCTATTTCTTATTATCAATTTGTGTTATATATGTAAACCCACCATTAGCTATTACCACCACCCGTTTATTTTCGTATTAATTTATATATTTTTATAAAGGCATTTATTAACCGAGATTTGTTAAATGTGTGGGAAGTTATGAATAATATTAAGTAACATAGGGGGGGGGGATCTTCAAATCTTGAAATTTTATATTTATTGAATTTGTTATCTATGTTTGTTTGACGAAGAAACCATACCATTACGCTGGGTATTTCACAATTTATGGGGAGTAAATAAGTTAAGATAATCTTTAAGGCTATATTTATGTTGTATTTTTAAGGGTTGTGTGCATATAGGCCACTTTGTTTTATATATTCATGCTTCTCTCTAACATGGAGGTATTTGCTAAGTCGAGTCCCATCATCATTGCTCAATGTCCTTGAACCAGGCTGTAAAACCACCCTGGGGACGTATTTGTTTGTATGTGCGTGCTTTATATGGGATCACTCTGGAAAATCCAGCCCAATAAATGCATCGCTGACCACTCTTCATTTCTAATCTCGTCATCTTTTATTCACCTGTACCTTACTCCAGGGAATCTTGAATTATTTCATCAAACCGACTCTGCCAACATTTGCAGAGAAAGTCAGTAATAAACTTCATGAAGCACACTCCAGGATCGATAATTGGACCCTCCAACCTGCCGCCATGCATGCACCGCCTTTCAGTATATTTTTAGTCACCCATGAATAGCCATAAGTTGTAATGTGATGATTTCTCTAAACAGACATATATTTCCATTATTTACTATGTGCATCATTGCAATAAATTTATTATCATTCATATAAGTCTTCATTATCCGTCCCGCACATTTGTCATTTTACAAATCAAATTAATAATGATATTGAATAAAAACAAAATGTAATATTTGATTGTTAAACTATTTTATTTCAAGTCGGGTAAATGCTCTTTTTGTTTCTCTGGGGGCGGAATAGTATTTTAGTTGTACATTTCCAATAGCACTAATTCCTTAAGTTATATATCTATATTATTGGCATAGCCGCAAATATCATCAAGTTATTGTAAAATCTGAATTATATATATGATATTTATGAGGCTAGTGTCGGATAAATAACCAGACATATTTATTTGTTATTAATATAATAAACTTTAAAATATATATATCAACTCTCGAATCATTGCTTTCTTTTATTTAATTAATATCAATTTATTAGTTATGCTCCATATGATTAGATGATCTCCGCTAAATATATAGTTAATATGCCAAGTCACAAACCTTCATTGCTCCTAGATTATAGTGTGTTTTTAAGATAGTCTATCAATAAAGTTAGCTTAGGGTCTTTTTGTGTCTCCGATGAGTGATGACGGCGGTGAGAGGTAAAATTAGATTGATATCATCGAGATTGTTGCTCATAATGTTATAGATCTGGGAAATAGGCAAATAGGGCAGAATTCATGAGTGTTCCTGACTTATGTATCTTGCACACGATTGGATTCAAGGTACTTTTGCCTAGATGCTAGATCTTGTTATGTGAACATACAAATCCGACCGGTACAATTGATTACTCTGCCTTGAACTAAGTAGTGCTACTATATGGAGAGTTTTGCCTTCAAGATTATTACATAAATGGTGTACAGCTTAATTTTTATATATTTTGGCATTATTTGATTAATTATATAAGTGTGAGTGATATTTAGTGATAAAGACATTAAATTAGCCTTACTTGTGGAAATTAGCTAGTACATGTTTGGACAGATTAGGAAATAAGTTAAAAGATTTAATTTGTTACATTATTTGTTCTGAGCATAGCCTTCGATGAATCTTGATATAGTTTTTCTTTTTATTATATTTTTCTATATGCACGAGTGTTTACACGTGTGAGCATGAGTGTTTACACATGTGAGTTTTTAGGTACAGTTTATCTTAATAATAGTTGCTTATGTATATGCCAGGTATTTATTTAAAATAAAGTGATAGAACAAACTATTATCCCTGATTGCTACCTTACTCAATTTATATTAGTTATTGAATTCTTACGTCATTATGATTTGTATACTATTCACAACATTTATCCTCAAGTATTCATTGAGATGGTTACCTACAGATTAATTTTATATGGTATACCTGGTTTAATGTGCTTCACATTTATGAAAAAATTTGTCAAGGCATGTGGATGTTTGTTGATCTCCCATTACATGAATCATATATCAAAAGTCATAATTGTCATTTTTAGCAATAATAAATTAATATTGATTTATCTAATTGTTTATTATTTGTTTGTATTTAATAGATCAATTGGAGACAAACTCCAGGCATAAGTAAATCATATTAATAATTATTCATAGAAATTTTATAAATTATTCCAAGTTATCTACCACTTTTCAATATTTAAGTAGCTTTCTAATTAATATAATTAATATAATGGCTATTATAATTTATATAATGGCTATCTTTTCCATTCTATGTTGATAATCAATAGAACTTACCTCTGTGTCAAACAAGCTTTTGAAAGAAAATGACTTTGAATGCTTAGTGGGTTAATAACCCTTTAAAAGAGCTGGCATTCATAAATATTTATCAAGCTCAAAATAAATGTTGACATGATTGAAAACAAAAACCACCAATTATATGCAAGGACAAGTTGATATAAAATTATTTAACAATTAGAAAAAAAAATTTCTGCAAAAAAAAAAACTTAGATTTTATCATATTTTCTAAATTAAACATTGTAAATAAAATAATATATTGAAACAGTCGACCTTAGTTCAAGATCGAGTTTCACAGTTCTACCACAGCCCACATGTCATCATGTTCCTTTTTTTGTTGTTGTTGTTGTAAATTATATATAGACTATGTGTATACTTCTGAGAAGCATCTATGATATTTATAAATACAAATCTGAAATAAAAATCTTTGATTATTCTAAATATTAGTTTTTATAGGAGCTTATATATAATTAAAAGTATTAAATAGTTTTGTGTTTTTTTTAAAAAAAATAGTATTTTTTCTGGCTTTTATTTTAATATTGTAATTATATCTTTTTATATAAAATTAAGTATAAATTCAAGATGACTGTCTAAAAATAATTAAAGGGGTGGGAAGTTTGTTTCATGATTTTTAAAAAAAAGAATTTGTAAATTAAAATTAGAAAAAAGTAAAATCTAAAACAAAGCTAATGAATTTTAGTTAGCTATTAACATTTTTTTGTCAAATCCATTTCCAAACAGGAAATTGATTTGAATTAATTTTAGACAGTTATCTCATAACTGCATCTCTACTAACAATAGAGTAAAAACTCTTCTAAATTAAGGATCCATTAGAGTCAGGAAATCTAACATTATCTGAGGGGCTAAAACCTGACATAAATAGAACTAAAAATCTATTGTGTCAGAGTTTGGTCAATCGTTGCTAGCTGACTTCACGTCCGTTGAAATTTTAAGGAGCCTCAGCTGCCTGCCCTCTGTCTTCAGCCTGACTCAAGCCGAGATGTAGCTCCAAGAATGCTGCCTGCCATAGAAGATTCAACAACACTTCATGGAATCCTAAGGTAAGCTGCCCAAAGACTATAATCACCTTAACCAAATTTAATTGTGTCATTTAATTTGTAAACTAATATTTGTTTTATGTTTAATGTTTTTGAAAGCTCTGTTAATCTTTTGTATCAATTCTCTGCTATATAAATTAATATGTCATCCAACTCACGCTTCTTATTATTTTCATAATTTAGTGCGGTTATAATTTAATTTTAATAGTATTTTAATATTTTCTCGCTTAATTTCTTTGTAAATACCAATTAAATCTGATCTTATGAACTTAGAAAGGGGGCAGGGAATTAATGAGTTCTTGTTATTTATTTTAAATATCTTATAAGATCAGGTTTATATTTTAAATGAATACATGATGTTTTTTAATAAATGTTTTATAGTAAATTTATACAAAATGTATAAAATACTTTTGCAATCCAGGGTGGATATTGGTGTCCATTAGTTTTATTAATTTTTTATTGGTCATCATCACTTAAATTTGTTTTGTAAGTTGCACTATTAGGTGCATGAATTTTAATTTTCGTTTCCTATGTTAAAATATTGATTCAAGAAGGGGGAGCAATGCACGCTTCATTAATGATAGCTTGATTTATGATCAATGACTATATTACATGGGTCATTATTTTAGCATATCATTACGTATTTGTTAAACCATTTAAGGTTTTTCTTTAAAATTTAAATTTAATGATTTTATATTATTATGATAGTGTTGCTGGCATATGTCCAATTATTCATAAGCTGCATAAGGCTTCGATCTGATTCCCCTGTACCTCACTCCAGGGAGTCATGATCATTTTTGTTAGTTATTCTTCTCCTCCAAGTATATATTATATACTGCTTTGAATCACCTGTACCTTACTCCAGAGATTCAAAGCTTCGTCGTTAATGTTCTCGTTCACAAAAGAAGTCTATGTTTACTTCTAGAACATGCAGGTTAGAGTAGATGAAGCAATGTATGGATGTGCCATGGTCCAGCACATAGAATCTTCCTATCTACCTTTTCTTCCTGTACCACCTTAGCATGAAGCTGATGTGTACCATCGTTATAGAAAATTGGAGAATGACATTATCCTGGCCAAATGTGCCATTTTCTTTCGCTGATATGCTAGCACCGCCATTTCTTACAGTTAGTCTTCCAGCCTGTTTAGAAAAGTAAATTGTAATGATATGTGATAACAAAACTTTTTTGTCTTTATTTGTTGGAGTTTAAATCCAACTTCTCATTAAGCTGCCCTCTTATTGAAATAAACCTTTCCCACAATTATTGAGTTTTCACTATATTCTATTGTTAACTGCTGAAAATGTAAAAGAAATAATGTTTTATTCTGCTTATCAAAATGTATCCTCATTTTAATTATTATAAATCAAATATCCAAATAAAATAAACTTATGTATTGAAATCGTCTAATCAGCGAAACTCGATTATATCTTTATAAATGTATTTTTTATGTATAAAACATCCACCAAACCACTACGATAAATCCATTTCTTGTAAACACTGCACATAAAACATCCACCAAACCACTACGATAAATCCATTTCTTGTAACCACTGCACTAAATTAATATTTGACAAAATAGAAATAATTGTAACAAGTTTCTTGAATAGTTGTAATACAAATAAAGTTTTACAAGCGTAGAGTTTATTATATATATAAAACTCATCGTTAATTCTGTTCAAAATAAATATTTATATTTTAACCTTAATCCAGTTGTTTGAATTTCCTTATTAATATTTATATTTATGTATACTCATAATTTAATATCTTGGGTTCACTCAACCTCTCATCATCATCATCACCAGTTGAGTCTCATGTAAAACGTTGTAGCACTGGACCAGATATAATGAATTTATGTGGTATCACTGTAGGTGTTGTTCATAATGTTATAGATTTGGGGAATGGAAAAATACGTTAGAATTCATGATTGTTCCTGACCTGTGTATCTCAGGCATGATTGGGTTCGGCGTACTTTTGCTTAGATTCTAAATCTTGTTGGATGAACTTACATTTTCGACCAGTACAATATATTAATATTATCATATATTTAAATAAAAATAATTGATCAAAATTATTTATTTATTATTACTTTTTTTAGTTACTAAATTTATAATTTGTATTTTTTGTTTAGTAAATGAATGTATTGATTTGGGTATGTACTCTTCACTCATCCCACAATAAATTTTACCATTCATAATTGAGATAAGACATACTTTACTATTTTCAAAGCTATTATTTTATTATATTTTTAATTACACTAAAAAAACTAATTAAATAGTTTTGTTAAAATTTTATTTTCTATTTTTTATAAAATTGTTCTCCTCCAATAATTTATATTGAAGCTATCCACTTCAATATATTCACTGGAATCTAGATCATATTGATCAGAATACAAAAGTGCATTCAACAAGGCATGCCTTTATAAGCTTTACAAACCATGCTTGGTTCAGATATTATTAAAAAAATAATTTCAATTCTTTTCTTCAGCACTTCATTTGATCACTGGTTATTATTGCTTTTGCTCTTTTCTATATTGATAACAAAGTAACAGTGTGACTATTCTAAATATAATTTTATTCTTATTTTTTATTCATACTACCTTTTTTATTCTATAATTTTTTCTTAAATCTGGCCTTCATACCACCAGATATCTATAGTTTCCTGGTTTTTATATAGCAGCCAAACAGTCAATATATTTTATTTTAGTCACAAAAGCTTTCTTTCAACCAAAGAAATAACTTCTGATCACATATTAAATAATGACTTTTTTTTTGTTTTTATTAAAAACTTTTAGTTTTTTTTCTTAACATTTAAAAATAGTGTATTTACATGATTTTTTTTTTTTTGAAATTTATGAAAATATTATTTAAATATTAAATAATTTCAAATATTGAAAGAAAAAATGAATTTTTTTCCATTTTTTTATACCAAAACTTTTATTTGTAAACTTAATTCCCCTTTTACATGATGAGAAATTTATTTCTCTTTAATTTATCAAGTGACCAAAAAGATAGGTCAAAAACAAAATACAATGATGTCTTTATAAATCATACAGAATAATTATATTAGTTTATCTTTATTACAAAATTAGTAATTCATTCAGTGGTTAGTAAAACTATGAGATTGATTCACTATATGTATAAATTATTATTTTTGGGGTTATTATTTTCCATTACTTACCGATGTTTCGATGAACTAGTATCCGCCATTGTCAAGATTAACTTTTGAAAGAAAAATCGTTAGATCTCAAACAATAATGTGACTGAGTGAGAGATGAGAAATGAAAATCAGCTTGAAATAATTCAGCATTCAAAATATGAGGCTTATCAAAATGGTTATTTCCCTCAGTTTTTTCACCTATTAATTTTAAGTTAAGAAGACAGAGATAAAATGAGAGGTTTCCACATAGCTGGAATATGTTGTGCTTTGTCAGCCCTATCTAAACCAGTAAGTCTTTTTAATATTTTAATTGACTCTCTCATGATTCTTAAATCATAACTTTCCAAATTAGCAAGTATTTTTGCATTGTCAAAATCAGATTTGTGACCAATTGCTAATTTGGAATGGTATAATTTAAGAACCATGAGAGAGTCAATTGAAATATTAAAGAGACCTACTGATTTAAATAAGGCTGACAAAGCACAACGTATTCCAACTATGTCGAAACCTCTCATTTTATCTTTATTTTCTAATATTAACTTAAAATTAATAGGTGAAAAACTGAGGGAAATATGCTGAACTACTTCATGCTGATTCTCATTTCTCATCTCACACTCAGTCATGTTACTGTTTGATATCTAATGATTTTTCTTTCAAAAGATAACCTTGACAATGGCAGATGCTAGTTCATCAAAATATCAGTATGTAATGGAAAATAATACACAGTTTAACCCCAAAAATAATAATTTATCTACATCATACAACTGTGAAACATGAAATATAATTATGTTCACTAGATAGAGCTTACCACTAGCTCCAAACAAATTTTAATTATAAGTGCTGAAAGTGAAAAAATTCAAACTTTTGATAAGCCTCATATTTTGTATACTGAACTACTTCATGCTGATTCTCATTTCTCATCTCACACTCAGTCATGTTACTGTTTGAGATCTATATTAGATTTTTCTTTCAAAAGCTAACCTTGACAATGGCAGATGCTAGTTCAAAAAATATCAGTATGTAATGGAATATAATACACAGTTTAACCCCAAAAATAATAATTTATCTACATCATACAACTGTGAAACATTAAATATAATTATGTTCACTAGATAGAGCTTACCACTAGCTCCAAACAAGTTTTAACTATAAGTGCTGAAAGCGAAAAAATTCAAAATCTCTATTGGAAAATCCTCATCCCCAGACCAATTGTTTTTGAGATTATGGCTCACTTCAGTGAGGAGCTAGGATTTCAGTCACTAGATCTAAAATTCTAACTCAAATGTCAGCACTTATTTAATATGTTACTATCAATTTGAAAATATGAATGTTTCAGACATGTAAATGTCTTCAAATCCAGGCTTATAAACCAGATAGCTATATGGGTCTGAAATTGACAGTAATGTATTAAATAAGTGATGTTTCAGTTGAAATTTTATATCTAGGGTCTGAAATCCTAGCTCTTCACTGAGGTGAGCCATAATCTCAAAACCATTTGGTCCAGAGATGAGAATTTTCCAATAGAGATTTTGAATTCTTTCTCTTTCGGCACTTATAATTAAAGCTTGTTTGGAGCTAGTGGCAAGCTCCATTTAGTGAACATTTTAGTACAATCTTTGCAAGTTACACATTTTGTGTCTTGTTTTATTATTATAAGTGTACCCTTGAAGGCTTTTCTGATGTTATATTGCTTTGACTATTAATATATGGTGAAACTGATCTAATTTCAGACCCATATAGCTATCTGCTTTGTAAGGCTGGATTTGAAGATATTTACATGTCTGAAAAATTCAGATTTTCATATTAATAATAATGTGTTAGATAAATGCTGGTGTTTGAGTTAAATCTAGTATCTGAAATCCTAGCTCTTCAGTGAGCTAAGCCATAAGCTTGAAACCAATTGGTCTGTGGATGAGGATTTTATGATAGAGATTTTGAATATTTTCTCTTTTGGCACTTATAATTAAAGCTGATGTGATGTGATATACTGTGGCTTCTCCTTAAATGGAGTCAAGAATATCTCAGCAATTATGTCCAGATAAACCTGTTAGCCACTTTTTTCCCATATTCTACTCCATCCCATTTCCACAACATAATCTTTGTCAACTCTATGGCCTTTATATCTAAATCTCCCTTATCTTTCCCAAACCCAGCATAAAAACCAATAATTCACTTTCTGTATAATCACTTTTTTCATATTTATTCTTCCATAACTTCATTATATGAACCCTTTCTGTTTTCAAACATTTACATTCAATTAACAAATGTCTAATATTTTCTATTCCTTCCTTACATAATTTACAAACTAAATCACCCATATTTTTCCATTTACATATATATTCTTTTGTTGCTAAAGATCCCATTCGTGCCTTAAACAATAAACTACTTTCCTTACTATCATCATATATTAACTCACACTTAATATTCTGTTCATTTCTATATATATTTAAACTCTTTTTACTCTCCGTACTATTTCTCAATCTCTCTAACTCCCTATTCTTTATTAATACATCTATTATTTTATCCCATTTCTTACTACTATAACACTCAACAATCCTCTTAACACAATCATCCCATCTTTTGTACAAATATACTGATATAAATTGTTTATCAAATCTTTTGCATATTGCATTACCTTTCTCACCCATCTTGCTCCCTGCCCTTTACTCATAACCCAATTAAAATTATTTTGGCTATTATTTTATTATGCATAAACTGCAATCTACTAAACATTTTATTTTACTTTTTGCATCTCTCATATGAAAACTTGACCATCTCATTTCTCCTTGAATTGTCTCCCTTGCTGTCCATACATCTGCATCCAATGCATGTCTTCCTACTTCCCTTTGAACTTTTTCTAAATAATCTAATACCCCTTTATCAACTCCCTTCCATATAATTCTAGCTACATCATATTTATTATATGAAAACACTTAATTTCTTTATCAATCCCTTTCTTTTCTTTGCTTCATTTATCAAAGTTTTTTCCCATTCATCCAAATAATTTTTCTGATTGCTTAAAATAATTCCCAAATAACTATCTATTCACCACACTTAACTTAATATCTCCCAATAAAAATTCTACATCTTCTTTTTCTCCAGTATTAACCATCATTATATTTCATTTTTCTTCACTAAATTTAATCCCCATCTCTTTACCCACCCTTGCACATGTCATCAGCACAACTTCCATATCTTCTTTCTGCACGCAAAAAATATCTGCAAAATAAAGACCTGACAAAATATATACTCCCTTACCACCTATTAATGGTATCCGTATCCCTTTTCCTAATCTTTCTATTGCTCTTTCCATTTCACTTAAATATATCACAAACAAAATAGGTGACAGAGCATCCTTGCCTTTGTCCCACCCCATTTTTAACTTTAACTGATTCAGTATTATCTAATTGATGTATATAATTATTTTCACATAATTTTTTAATAATATCCACTAAAGCTTCATACATTCCAAAATTTTCTAAACTTATCCATAATCTATTTCTATTTACTCTATCATATGCCTTCTCTATATCTATAAAACTCATATATAACTATTTACCTGAATTTCTATTCATATCCATAAGATGTGTAACTACAAATAAACTATCTCCTATACACCTATCTAATCTAAAACCTTGGATTTTCCCCACTACATTATTCCCTTTCATCCATTTTACAACTCCTCTAGCCAGCATATATGAGAAAACTTTATATAAAACTGATGTTACCGCTATTGGTCTATAATGTGATGTACTGTGATTTCTCCTTAAATGGAGTCAGGAATTTCTTAGCAGCCAGCTCAGAGAAACCTGTTAGCCACCCTACCCTCCCCTTCCATTGTCCACCCTAAGTTTTCCCATAATCTGCTCCATCCCATTTCCACAACATAATCTTTGTCAACTCCATGACCTTCATGTCTAAATCCCCCTTATTTTTCCCCAAACCTAGCATAAAAACCAGTAACTCACTTTCTGTATAATCACTTTGTTCATATTTAACTTTCCATAACTTCATTATTTGTATCCTTTCTGCTTCCAAACATTTACAATGAAGTAACAAATGCCTAATATTTTCTATGCCTTCCTTACACAACTTGCAGACTAAATCACCCATATTTTTCCATTTACATGTATATTCCCTTGTTGCTAAAGATCCCATTCGAGCCTTAAACAATAAACTACTTTCCTTACTATTATCATAAATTAACTCACACCCAATGTTATGTTTACTTCTATATATATTTAAACTCATTTTACTCTCCATACTAGTTCTCCATCTCTCCAACTCCCTATTCTTTATTAGTGCATCTATTCTTCTATCCCACTCCTTCCCACTATAACACTCAACAATCCTCCTAACACAATCATCCCATCTTTTGTACAAGTATACTGACATAACTTCTTTATCCAAATCTTCTGCATACCGCATTACCTTTCTCACCCATCTTGTTGCCTGCCCTTTACTTGTAACCTAATTAAATACTATTGTGGCTATTCTTTTATTATCCATAAACTGCAATCTACCGAACATTTTCAATTTGCTTTTTGCATCCCTCATATAAAAAACTTGACCATCCCATTTCTCCTTGAATTGTCTCTTTTGCTGTCCACACCTCAGCATCTAATGCATATCTTCCTACTTCCCTTTGTACTTTTTCTAAGCAATCTAATACCCCTTTACTAAAACATAATGCATCATTGCCGTATGTTAACCCTGCTATTGCCACTCCCTTTCCATACAATTCTAGCTACATCATATTTATTATATGAAAACACTGTTAATTTCTTTATCAATCCCTTTCTTTTCTTCGCTTCATTTATCAATTTTTTCTCCCATTCATCCAAGCAATTTTTCTTATTACTCAAGATAATTCCCAAATAACTATATCTGTTCACCACACTTAACTTTATATCCCCCAATAAGAAATCTTTATCTTCTCTTTCCCCAGTATTCACCATCATTATATTTGATTTTTCTTCACTAAATTTAATTCCCATATCTTTACCCACCCTTGCACATGTCCTCAGCATCACTTCCATATCTTCTCTTCTTTCTGCACACAAAAAGACATCATCGGCAAAAAAAAGACCCGACAATGTATATACTCTCTTGCCACCTGTTAACGGTATCTCTATCCCTCTTCCTAGACTTTCTATTGCTCTCTCCATTTCACTCAAATACAACACAAACAAAATAGGTGACATAGGGCATCCTTGCCTCAGTCCCACCCCATTTTTAACTTTAACTGATTCTATATCCCCTAATTGATATGTATAGTAATTATTTTCATATAATTTCTTAATAACACCCACTAAAGCTTCATCCATTTTCAGATTTTCTAAACTTATCCATAATCTATTTCTATTTACTCTATCATATGCCTTCTCTATATCTATAAAACTCATATATAACTCTACCTGAATTTACACTCATACCTATAAGTTGTGTAACTACAAATAAACTATCTCCTATATGCCTATCTGATCTAAAACCTCCTTGCATTTCCCCCACTACATTACTTTCTTCCATCCATTTTGCAACTCTTCTAGCTACCATATATGAAAAAACTTTATATAAAACTGATGTTACTGCTATTGGTCTATAATTATTTAACTTTCTATGATCCTTACCTTTTCCTTTAAATAATAATCTTACTCTTGTATTACTCCAACTACCTGGAAAAACTCTCTTTTGTGCCATCTTATTAAAACACTATAATAACTTTACTTTTATGCCCCAAATTCATTATTATCTCTGCTGCCCATCCATCTAATCCTCTTGCCTTACCACTTCTCAGTTTCTTCCCTGCCTCATTCAGTTCATTTTCTGTAAATGAAATATTCCCATTACTATATGCTTTCATATTTTCTATCCCTCTGTCCTTCACATCTGACATCTTTTCTATTTCCATTACATAACTATTCAATATTCTCTCTAATTCTTCTCTAGAGCTACACTCTATTCCCTCCTCATCCAGTAATACTATCTCTCTCCTCCCTAAATTTCACCTTTTAATGTAATTCCAAATTTTTTTACTCCCATCTCTTCCACTTTTATTAATATCATCCAATAATTTACTATTTAGTTTCATTCTCTCTCTATAATTATCTATTTTAGCTAACTTCTTTTCTAAGTACTTTTCCCATTTAGCATTAATATCTTTTTCACTTTCTTTGTTCTTAATAGCACCCTTATATTCTCTACATGCTTTTTTCCTCTCTTTTACACTTTTACTAACTCTCATTTTTCTATTACTTTTATTCTTCTGAATATTCTCACCTAAAACCCTATTTGCCACTTTTTTTATTTCATCCTCATACTCATTTCCAATCAACTCTTCCATGGTTTCTTCAACTTGTATTTTATACTCTTCTAACTTATTCTTATCATTCACTCTCCATCCACATCTTTCACTATTGTTTCTACTTTTATTCCTATTTTCCATCACATTACTAACCATTTCAATTACAACAAAATTATGATCACTATTACATACTCTCTCTTCATTATCAAACACCTTAATTTTCCATACTTTATTCATTCCCTCTTTCTCTACCAATATATAATCTATTGTGTGGAATATATTATTCCTAGACCATGTATATTGTCCCTCATAAATATTAGATAAGTTTCCAATGCTTAAATTTACTCTCTGACAAAATTTCTTCAAAAGCTGTCTATTCTTATAGTCTACATCATCAATTTCTTCAATATGCCCATTCATATCTCCTATAACCATTATTCTCTTCCCCTTTTCTTTAAAACTCTATATCCTTAACTAGGCACTCATATATGCTATTGTTCCATTCCATTATAGTTTGACTATCTCCAATAGCTATATAAACTATAGCCACCATCCATTCTTGTTTTCCCAACCTTATTTCAAACCACAAATGTTCTTGGCATTTAACAGTATTTAAATATTTTTTTATATAAGACCTATACCACCATCCCTTTTTTCTTTCTCTTTTCTATTTATACCCTGCCATACTATGTCTTCCAAAATAGGTTCTTCTTCTTCTCTTAGATGAGTTTCCACTACTTCTAATACCTCAAGCTCTTCATTTTCAATTGCTTTGTTTAATTCCACTTTTCTGGTCTCCTACCACCTTGCATATTCAAATATCCAATTTTAACATTTTTTTCTTTCCTAACTACTCTTTTATAAAAAAAATTTATTTTTTTTTCTCCATTATGCTTATAAATAACTTGCTTACCGTTAATTTTACAGACCCATTCCCACTCCACATCTACATTTATATCTAAATCAACTGCCCTTTGTTTAATCCTTATATCCCATCCATTCTTCTTCTTTTTAATAACACTACAATTTAAAATCCCACCTCCCTTTACAAGTTTCCTGAACTATATTCTTTATAAATCAGACTCCCTAAAACTTCACTTTTTTGTTTCTATAATTATTTAACTAGTGGTAAGCTCCATCTAGTGAACATTTTAGTACAAGCTTAAAAGCAAGTTACATATTTTGTGTCTTGTTTTGTTAATTTTATATAGATATATTTTAGATTGTGAAGAATGTGATTTTGACTATGTTGGAGAATGTCCTCTTCATGGTTGTATAATAGAAATATTAGATACAAAAGTAAGTATAGACTTATTTAAAAAAACTAATTTGATGTTCAAATCATAAATTTTATTCATTTTTTTATTTTGATAATTTTAAACTTAAATACACAATCAAAAATGAAATAATGATTATTTCAAAAATATTTAACTATTTTTATTCTGTGTTTAAATGTTAAAATAATAAATATTTACTATTATAAAAATGCTTTTTGTTTTATCTTTAATATATATTTTCAGTGCAGCAACTTATTTTTTAAACATCATTTTTTAACTGTACATTTCAACAAATTTTAGTTTTCATCTTTTTAACATTTGTTAAATATGCAAAAATTATTTATTTAATTTATTGTAATTTTTATTTGATCTTTCAGAAAAAGTTTGATTTAAATATTATATGTTGCATTTCAGCATTTGAGAATTTTGTCATCCCTATCCCCAAACTCCCAGTATATTTTAAATTCTCAAACTTTTTGTTATTATTCAATTTTATTTAATTTAGCTCAAGATAAAATAAATATTCTTTTGAAAAAAGTATAGGACCGGTACTATTAAAAGAAAAGGCTGTCGAGATATTAAGCCACATAGATCTACTTGAATGCAAAATAAAAAAAATTTACATAATCAAAACAGATTTTCTGGAAAGCCTTAACAGCCAGAAAAAAATTAATAATGTTTGAGAGAACAAATGTAGGTAAAAATACAGTATTCATTTAATAAGTGTGCTTATACCAACTATAGAGAAGATTATTTTTATAAATTAAATACAGCTTAACACTTTCAATAACTTATGGCATTCTCATATTCATAGCAAGGTGAAAAAAAATATATAGCCAAAACCAAGAGACAAACCTCGGTATCTAGAAAAACTAGACAGCAGCAAATAAATAGAAATGAAGGTGAAAGGTCATTAGAAAAAGTTGATACCTGCACAGATTTTTTTTCTATAAATAAAAATTTAGAAAGTTAGGTTCATAGAGAAATATTAATGGTTTTGTGAAATCATAAAGTCATAAAGTATATTTCAGAACTAAAAATAATAGATTGCCAAATAGATGAATAGGATGTTAAATAAGCCTTTTAATGATAAATATAAAAAGTCCTAGTTAAGGTACAATTAGAATTTTTGATCTTATATAAGAAAAAATAAACTCCCTTTTGAATCATTTTGGCAAAATAAACTGTGAAAGAGCCAGGCATGTAGAGATGGAGAAAACATATACAATATGCCAGGGTGCCAAATTGTAACTTTGAAGAAACAGCTGCCAAAACAATTCGATGTCATCACAGATTTAAAAGTTATGAATTTGCACGTCAATCAATTTGTTAAATTTTAAAATAATTTTACTTAGAAATATTTGGAGTTAATTCTTTTCATAAATTAAATAGCTTCTTAAGTCAAGCTAGCCAAGTTACAACTACCTAAAGAACATGAACTACTTTGTTAATTATATACTTGGAAATAAGTGACATGAACCAATCTCAGCTGTATTAAATTTCAAATCTAGCAAATAAAATGATTTGGCAATTCATGCAAACATGAGAATTATACCACTGACAAATACTACAAGTTATTACTACTAAGTTAAGGGAGAAGGAAAAGCCTCAACACCCACAACATGTTAGCAACCTCAGTATCTCCTCACGTAAATTTCCAACCAAAGTTACAATTAATCCATTGCTGATGTTACATTTTCTCTGATCACATCTCTACCACCAAACCCCACCATCTCTACAATGTTACATTTTATGCTCCAAGATTAGCAAAATTAATAATCTCATTTTAATTGATCTTGTTGTCACCTTGATCTAATAATAGTAAATTCATAAGTTATCTTATAATTGAAACTTATAATCCAAACTCATAATCTTAAATCTTATAATCTGTCTTCTAATCTCAGGATTTAAATTCAGGATATAAAGCTTTTGTGGGTGGTTCCCAAATTTATTGTCAACCAATTAATGCTATCCCAGTGATTGTAATTTAAGTAGATATTTGCTAGATCTACTTCAGCCAATATATACTGTTTATCAACTAATAATCGTAATAATAATATTAAACTCGATAAATTATCAAACAATTAATTAGAATAAAATATTTTAACTGCTTTAAAATTTCAACTAAATTTATCATTGACTGGGAACACATTCGAATACCCAGAGTGGGAAAGGGGTTTTATGTCCATTCGAGATATTCGTCATAACACAATAAATTTATGAAAATGATAATTAACTTTTAAATCTTCCAAATGTTTGCCATAATAATTATGAAAATTTATAACACAAGTTTAAGAATGTCTCTTCAAAGTGTTTCTTCAATTTTAGAATAAATTATTAATTTAAAACTAAATTTTCGTTAATGTAAGCATTAAATATTTTTGTTAAAATTGCATATGCGCCAATGATATGTCTTGAAGTTCGCCGTGGAAAGTGGTCCAGAAGTTACACTATGGGTCGGATCAGGAGTATAAACACTGCGGGGATTATCCGGCCTTAATCGAGGCTCCCTGTGTATCTTAGTGCTGCACTGCGCTATGATATCAAATCTCCCGAAGTTGTTGCCTTCTCCGTTGGCTCTTATATGCCTTCCAGATTATATTCTCCGACGAGTAAATTATTCCTTCTTCCTGGCCGTGGAACTTAAGTGTGTCTGACGATTTCTGGGAAGGGGTTTTCTCTCTATATATGACTATTGTTCTCTAAAGTATATTTTTACCAATGAAATCTCTACATTCCGAGAGCAAAAAGCTTATCTCCAATCAGAAAGGTCCACTTATAAATCTAAGTAAATTCTTATTAGATAAAAGTTATCAATTGCTCCAGGGATTTCTTGAATCTTTTAACCCGTATAATTTTAATCCAATTATATATATATAGCAGACACAACACCAAAATTTTAGGTTAACACAATATTTATTAATTGAATGAATGATAAATAATATTAACAATATAATAACAAATCTTCATAGCTATTAAGCAACAATTAAAACAAAATATTTATAAAGGATTTACAACTACTACGGAAGATGATTCCTTTACGTGCTTAGCACTTTTACAAATATGCTTCTCTTGCTATAAATCTACCTTATTTAGGTACTAGAACAAAATAAATAATAATAAAATAAAATATTTCGACCAGTTATATTTTTCTGGTTCTACAACACGTTCTTGAGAGGTAAATTTCAAGGACATTTATTATAACACCTGTACTTAAGTAATTAAAATTTAACTTGCTAACTTTAATCAATGAGAAATATATCCCTTAAGGCTACTGATTTAGTAAATGAATATTATGCCTAGATGTACTTTTGATACTTCTAACTATTTATACGAACCATTGCTTACCCGCATATTAACTTCAATTCTTAATTCTAAAATTATTGGTAATTTTAAAGGTCACATTCATGCACATGCACTCATTTAATGTTTTCTATCTCCCCAACATGAGCATTATTTAACTATTTTACTAGTCCAGTGGTGACTTGCTTCGATGTTCGTTGCTTATCCAAAATCTCAATAACAATTAAATTTAAATTTTGACGGATTATTGGTTCTAAGATGATTGCGAGCAAAGTTCAACTAAACATTATGCATCAATTCCTTAAGCTATATTTTTAAATCTAAAGAATCCTAAAATAGATAATATATTTCAAAATCTAAACAATGACCCATTACAAAATTTTAATAAAGTTTCATACCAAATATGGCGAAAAATATACATCCGTAAGGAAAATAAATTCATATAAAAACAAATTAGTGTGTTGGCATAGATCCAGGTCTTCTACCTGAGGGCTATGAAATATGTTAGGACCTCATCACCACATGTATGAAGATGGGCATGCACAACTCACTATGACTACTACAACAAAATACCTTTTACGGAGTAAATTACTAGTGGAGCTGCGAATACATTCTCAATCTCCTGAAAATTCTAAAATTCTTAACATTAACATCATGAGAGCTGTGCTCTAACTCAACCTCCAAGACAGTGATATAATTGCATATCTTGATCATGCCAGGGTCACTTACAATCACACATAATCCTAAGAGAACATAGTTTGAACTCTCATAAAAAAAACTATATTATTGATAACATGAACCGATAATTTAGCAATAGTCTAATATGACTATACAATAATAAATTAAACTATTTTAGTTTTAAATACTATAAAATAAGTAATGTGCATCATTCATTTTCTTTAACATATACTGATTTTAAAACTCTCAGCCTCTAGGTCATAGCAATATTAAACTTTCAAAATACATAAATAAGATAAAGCATTTAAATATCAACCTTAACTAGAAGCATAAAATTATATTTGTGAACCTCTTAGACAAACATTCCATACTTTTACATAGTCATTTCATTCATCTCTCAACAGCATTAAGGTTAAGCAATATCAACAGATAATAATGATATAAAGGCATACTTTTTTTTCTATTCTAGCCTTAATCTAATACCAGGATATTTTACACTATATTTAATGAATATACTCAATAAAGTAATCTTTGACCTATAACCTCTCAATCAACAATAAAATAATAAAGAAAAATAAAATTGTAGTAAAGAGTCCTTTTGATCACAGTTCATTATGGCTGATGATCATCCTTCACACACATGATTATTGCATGCACATATAATTCAAATATATTTTATAATGGCCATAAGTTTCAGATAAAACAACTGCATTTTTCTTTTGGATCCAATAAAGATGTTTCCTCCAGATATATTTAAGATTCACAGAAAAAAGGTTTGTATAATCCAAGATTGAGCTTATAAGTTAGTCACGAGCTTACACATCTTAATAATTTCAACTTTTATAGAATTTTAAAATCCACTATTTCTGTAGATGTATTTGTTCTATCATCTATAAATCTCACCCAAAAGATTTCACTTTATTCCAATTTTACTTGACTTATCCTTATAATTAGCATTAGTTTGAGCATTTTCTTTATATTTTTTTCACACAAAGAATCAGTCTTTCTTTTACGATGAAACTTAAAATATATAGGTAACTTAGCCTATACTTTTACTTGATTTTCAAAATATAATTTATAATTGCCTTTAATATTTCCAAAAAAAAAATTTTCCCGTGAACACCATTGCTCCCATCTCTTATACATGACAATTGTTATAATGAAAGCGTTATTAATAAAAATGAATATCTGCAACATTTTACGTGGGGAAAATTTGTAAGTCCACCTTAGATGCCTTGTTCGCCGCATAGTCATCGTACCGAAATTTGCTGTTCTGAAAATTCATGATCAACTTCAGGGTTCAAAATTAAGTGTGCCTGATTTTTAATTGTTTATGTACACATTTTTACAGAAGACAATATAATTTTTAAATCAATTTTAAGTCAGAAGCTGGCTAATCGAACTGTATAAAAATTCCCTAGACTAGCAAAGTGAAACTGAAAAAAAAAACTGAAAGACGTGAGTTCAAACCAATAGAACAATAAAAAGTCACCTTCCTAAAATGTGTGTGTTTTTTTATAACCTTCGACTGTCAATCACGTCAGATCTAACCTTTTGACCTTATATCCAGAGTATTAAACTTTTGATTGGCTATTAAACACAATTTTTAATATTAATTATTCACAATATTAATAATCACTGTGGTTTCTTGAAATTTTCCTGGGTTTGACTTGTAAAAAAAAAAAGTATAACAACTTGAAAGAAAATTTTATAATAGAAAATAGTTTTTATTTAAAATTTATGACTGAATATTATTAAAGATTTATTTAAAACTGACATAACATTATTGTTCTTTCAACTTGCTATCGAATGATATCTTTTTTTGAAACAAGGAAACCTATAATTGTCCCAATAAATAAAACTTTATGCATACCAGATATATACATGCTCACAGACACTTCCTAACCTTACTAACTAATCCTATAACTTCCACCTAGCATGACCTATTGACGTAATATTTAAATTTTTATAGCTATTTCCATGTAAATTGATTATTGTAGTGAGTATGATTATGAACAAACTAAATCTTTATAATCTAAATTTACATTGATCTTTTCACTTATTTATTTAATATTTAGTAGATAAATATTACCGGTCGATCTCAATATTTAATTTTTAATAATTAAAGCATACTTAAATGTACAGTGTGTGAAACTTCAAAATTATCTCCACATACTTAAAACAAACTTATACATTAATTTTCTTTCATTTTCCAGATATGATTCTCTTGTACATTATATGGCTATTATAAAGTTTTCGATTCCCCTGATTATTTTTAAAACAACTGTTACTTATTAATTTTTTATTTGATTAATTTCTTCTATGAGAATTTTTTTTCTTTATTAAAGAACGGCATCTGCTGCGCATTCGACCATCTTTGGTCTAAAACCAAAGGCTACAATATATATATAAAATTCTGTCCTTCAGCCTATAGAAGTTAGAGATAGAAAGAGCAGTGAATTCAGAATTTTCATTATTATAGTATTAAGAAAGTGACTTTAAAAAAACATTTTAAATATATATCTAAAAAGAGAAATGAACAATAAAATATAAAACTAAATACAAAAAAAAACTGATAATTTAAATTTTAAAAATTAACTCATATGGAAATTTAAAAAAGAAAAGAAATCAAAGAACTTGAATGGGTATATTATTCAACAATAGAAAAAATAAAACTTTTTGGAGAATATAATCAAATGATGGTAATAAAGATTACCTAAGAAAATATATATGGTATACAAAATATGATTATAAAGTGAAATCAATAAATTTTAAATATTTAAAAAAATATTAATAAATTTTAAAAAATATATTCAATGATCCAGTCATGTATTGTGTGTATGAAAATAAAAAAGTTGAAAATGTTGAATGACTTAGAAATAACTATTACTGTCAATTTTGCATTTAATGAATAGAGAGAAATAGTTGCTGCTTCTCCAAGAACCGAGCTGAGAAAGAAGAGAATAATGTTAAAAATAGGTATAAAAATAAATAATAATTGGGGAATTTAAACATGATAATTAACATAAAAGTCAAATGAAATTTTATTTTACATTATGATTCCTCAACACTCAGAAATCAGAAAATGAATCACTAGAGAAACTAACTTGCTTATAAAAGCAGAATCTACATTATCACTCCTTATCAAAAATGGCATTATTTGGAAAGAGATAAAGGAAAATGGGAGATATATAAAAAAGGATTTTGAAAATAGAAGTGAGTACATGAGATAATTGATTTAGTAAATATGTTTTGATTTTTTCAATATCAAGCTGAGAGATCTGTTTTATATGTTTAATGAAGCATTATTTGGAAAAGTTCAATGGGTACTCATGCATGAAAGGACATTATACAAAAGAATATAGTGATGTTAAAAGCTTAATAAAATTATTTAAAATGCTTTGGTAAAAGATGAAAGTAACTTTTAAATTTTTCTATTTTTGATTAATTACTGACACTTCTATATTAAATAAGTGTTAATCCTCTTCTTTTGCAAAAACTCTGAAGCAATCTAAGGTGAAATTAGTATAATGTTAAACTTTAAGGTCAGTGAACCAAACAATTCCTGAAAGTATAGAATAATTGATTTTAACATTATTAAATTTTATTAGTGTTCCATATTTGAAAAATTTTAAATTATAATACATCTGAGAAAAATATATTATATTCTTTCTGAAAGATGTTATTACAAGATTATTATCACTTAGAAAATTTTTCAACCTTTTTTTAAAAATTCTAAAGAAATACAAAACTGTTTAATAGTTTTCAATCATATAAGATTTCTCATTCAAAAATTATATACCAACATCTTTTGTGAAGTATTTATTGAATAATATATGTATAATTTATTTTTAGATTAATATCAGTGATACAAGAAGAGCAGTAAATAGTCTTCCAATTGGCCTTTCAATATGTAAAAGTGGGATTAAAGGAGCTGGTTTGGGTGTTTGGTCTGAAATACCAATTCCAAGTGGAGTTAGATTTGGTCCATATGAAGGAGAAATTATATATGATGATGAGACAGCAAGAAGAAGTGGTTATAGTTGGCAGGTAATGTTCATTAAAATTTTTGAAATGTTTTTGTTAAAATGTAAGTATCATTATTATAATCTTTAATAACTTTATATATCAATACATTTAATCAATCAATCAGTATATACATTCAATACTGCCACTATATAATTTAGTATTTTCATTGCATTAAATGTTTTTGTAATGAAATTTTAATTATCGTTAGCTGATTAAGTAAATCTAAAATGGAAAGAAATATTCCAAAACTGCTAATGTACTGAAATTTAACAAAATAATTATTTCCTTTTTATTAGAAGAGATGGAAACTGACAATAAAACTTTTTTATTATGTGAAAATGAAATTTGAGACACAAATAAATGGTTGTATGTTTATCCAACAAGACCTAGAATCTGAGCAAAAGGACCTCGAATCCAGTCATGCCCAAGATACACAGGTTAGGAGTAATCCTGAATTCTAGCCTATTTGCCCATTCGCCAGATCTATAACACTATGAACAACACTCCTGATGATACAGCAGAATTTATTTATTTCCAGTCCCAGAGACACAGCAAAGAAGCATGATTTAAGATTACTAATGATAGAGCTAACATGTATGAGTGTGACTTCAGGTAACCCAGGGTAATAAAATATCAAATATGAAATATTATACTTAACTAAGAGTAAGATAATATGTAAATAATGATTCGAACTGGATAATATATATAAATAAATGTTTAATTATATTATAATAAGATTATTATGCAAGAAGATTTATTTATAAATTTCACACTATAGATGGACTTACGGTTATGCTAATATGAGTTATTACTATGAGAATTCATAATAATGGCAATGCAGTTATAAACACAAATACACATATATGTGTGTTAAGGGTGGTTTATTTATATGCCAACACTAAATTAAATAAGCTTTCACATAATAGATTTAATGATAGAACACTGTTTAGAATCTGAATGTAATTGATTAAATGACCTTCACTATACACATTTTAAATAGTCATACATGTTGCTGTCTGAGATGTAACTACATTAATAATTCCAACTCAAGATATGATCGACGAAGTTTTGACCATATGTGGTATATATATATATTGAAACAGTAAGATACGTATTCGAATCTTAAGTTTCACCTTTTTCTATCGTCTCTCACTGACCGGTCTATCCCGCCCAAATTTAAACTTTTTGATATCGAATTGTGTGTGTAGCAATATTAAAAATGTATAAATATATGTAGAATTCAGCATAAACATGCACACATTTCGATCTCAAATTAAACGCAATAAATAGGGATAAAATAATATAATTTAGATTTCTTTTAGTTATATGATTTTGTATAATTTTAATCATTTATTTTGGATTATAAAGTTCGTATTTATTGCTTTGTTTAAATTTCATTTAATAATAATTCTAAAAAAATCTGATGTAATATTTAATTAAAAGTTAAAATAATCTTATGTTCCCTTTTTGTCTTTGAAATTGAAAAGCATCGGTCAGTGATAGATAATAGATTAATTAAAGAAAAATTCCCCAAAGTATAATTAGTAAATGTAAAATGTAAACAATAGAACGGCAGCTTTCTTTAATTAAAAACCAACAAAATGCATTGATTATCCTCAGGGCAGATTAAGTAGAACCTAAAATATCTTAACAAAAATGTGAGAGATCAAGATAAAAAAGGAGGCCATCTTAGACTTGCTGGAGACATTCACTTTAACTTTAGCTTTGCTCTCGATCACTGAGAGTCTCCAAAATATAAAATAATTTGTTCCTGCCAAGGTATGACCGAGTAAAGCACCTAGATTATTCTCTATCAGGAGATGGCCTATCGGATGCCAAACTTTCCATTGCCCATCATAAATTCACCATGAAGATCTGCTGCCTGAAATGAATGAGAAAGCTGCTGCTGCCGTGAAATTAAATGAAATATCTAAATACAAGAAAGACTTGCCACTCGTGAACTTTTGCTGCTAAACTAATGGAATCAGAAAACTTCTTAGAAAACAGGTACCTGTCTGTGTTCAAACTCTAGAGTACTCTAATAATATGCTATAGCTCTTCTTCATACTACTTATCTAAATTATAAAATGTAAAAACTATCATATGTATAACTAAACTGAATAATTGACTTAATGTGTAAATTTCTCTACTAATCTAGCTTACCTCATTCTATCTTGGGTGTGTATTTTTAAAATCTACATTTTATCTATATTTATTATTTAATTGTTGCATGCTCATAATTATCTCAATTTTCAAAGTTTAAATCTACGATCGTTTGAAAAAGTGAATGCATGTCACATTTTCATTAATATGTACTTCGTCAGGCCAAGGCAGAGACCAGTCTGACATTCTTATTTCCTTAATAACTTCACTTTCATATAAATCGACATGCATTCAGTGCATCATTTATTGTAATGCAGGGTCTACTACTTCGCAAATGGCTGGCATATTAGTTGTAATAACTCCCAGTTTATATATGTTATGTATTTATTAAATCTAATGAATAATTCTAGAAAATCACATTTCTTTGAGAGTCGCCAGAGTTCTTGAGTAAATGTTGGTAATGTAGGGCCGAGTCAGAAATCTATTTAAACCTCATCATAATCGTTTATACAGTATACATGTGTTACATTGTAGAGACGCGATGACCCATTCCGCCATGAAATTTCCGGATTCTTCAGGGTTGAAATTAACCCCAGTTGTCCTACACAAGCGGGCATAATGGGTGCTCCCATAGGACTTGACCACATCATGCAGCCATCTGGCAAAACTGTGACACGGACCGCTTGTCCCTGGTTATGCTTATGTGACACCTTACTTTGTCGGGCCGAGGCAGAGACCAGCCCGACAATCTTATAAACCCATTTGCGGCATTGCAGTTTCAATATACTGCCATTTCATATCGCCTTTCTAAAGTGTACCACGTGTTCCTTTACTTAATTTTATTATTTTATATATATCACTCCGCCTTTGCATTATCTTCGTATTTCACTCTCAAATAAATGTTTGCCCTTAGTTATAAATAAATATTTTAATTAAATAAATATATGTCTGCCATTACTCTTCTAACCCATACTTTAGACTCTTGCATTGCAAAGGTATAAATCCCTCCAGGCATGCATTAGAAATACTTACTCGAGAATTTTAGGTAGCTAGATTACGCCCTCAAATAAATGAATTCCTTTTGTAAACAAATAAATAATGTATTCTTTAAAATATAATCATGTCACAAATCCCACTACTGAAGCTTTAGTCCATAAGATATTATTAGTAAATGATTTTATTAAAATGTATTAATAAATAATTTTAAACTATATGTCTGCAGCTACGTTTCATTTATTCGATACCCATTCTATATAATATTTCCTCGATTATGTAAATATGAATGTTTAATTAATATTAGTTTGATTATTGGCTAACTCGAGAATAAAATCATGAATCTCTTGCATATCCCTGACCACCGTGCCTAAGGAAATATTTACTAATGTCGCATCAGATGCGTTGTTTCGTGGATGGTATTGTGGAACCGATAAACTATGTTCGAACTCAGTACCACGGGTGGCTTCGCTACTCGATGGTGCTTCTGTTCTGTATGGTGGTCGAATTCTGCACTATGTTTATGAGTCACACGTTTTCTGACTGTTACAATATATATATTGAAGCAGATGATCTGATGCTCAGATCCTGCTTCACAGCCCACATCCAATCTCCTACCACCTAACTGTATTCAAACCCGCCTTTACGCACGTATATACATAGCTAATAATAATATATATATATATATTGCTTTTGGTTAATATTATGACATAAATCACATTAACACGTATGTATTTTAATTTAAAAATATTTTATTTAATAATAACCTCATGTGTATGCGGGCGTAAATAATAAATATATATGTATATTTCAGTATAGGAGATTGTGAATAAATTAATAGTTATATTATATATATATTATATATGAAACTTATTATTTTTTTCATATATAATTTTGTCGCCAGAAATGATGCAATCTTGTTAAGAAGTCTATCGAAAAACAATTACCCGGAAGACCCCTTAAATTAAAGTAAAAGATTACAAATTGGCAATAACAAAATAAACCCATTGTCCATGCTAGCTTGTTTTAAAATCATAAGATATATTTTAAAACAATCATTTGAGAAACTGATAACAAACTTGCATTGTTTCAAACATCTTACTAGATAAGAGTATCCGGTCAAACTATTCCAAATGAAACCTAAGTGCTTAAACCGCCTCAGGTCCAGCAGTAGTTGCTAAATAAAAGTATAAATACTGCTGGATTTGAATCCACAAGGAGAGGAGACCATTAAATAACTATGTTGCTAAACATATTCCATGCCAGTTTTAATTCTCACTCAATGTGTCGGGAGTAGGAAATTTCACCTTGTCCCTCCGTTCTAATATGCTGTTCCCATGAACGAAGCTCTGCATCCCATACTACTGAACTTTATGTATTTTTCCAGTGAAAGTGAAATGCTACCTCTCAAATAATAATGCTAGCCTAGATCTAATGAAATAATACCGATGGACTAATTCCTAGTGAAATGCTCTCCCAAATAATCAAGGTAAAGAACTTTGACCGCTTATAATTCCTAAATCCTGCCTTCTCTGTAAGATTTATATTTTAAATCATCTATATTGTCTTCAAATATGTATTCTATAACTCTATATAACTAATCTATATTAAGCCTCCTATATAATGTATTTCTTTTCTTTATTTCCAAGCGGCAAACAATTTTCAATTTGATTTATGTATTTATATTTTAAAAGAAATGCCAATGATATTCTAAAATCGCTAGCATATAACTCATTTCGTTTCCCCACCCATTATTTACCGGGTGAATAATTTATAATTTGATCAAAACAAGTCTTATTTGTCTTGCCCAGCTGCTCGCGATTTTAGATAAATAAACTAGTTATATTTTTCATGTTTACTGTAGAAAAACAGATTTGACAACTGTTTTTCACATTCTCCTTCCTAAATAATGTGCTATCTTTTATTCTTAAATTATATTATATATGTAAAACCCATCTTAGCTATTACCACCACCCACTTATTTTGTAATCATTTATATATTTTCACAAGGGCATTGATTAACCAAAATTGAGATTTATTAAATGTGTAAGAAGTAATGAATAATATTAAGTAACATAATGTAAGGGGGAAGGGGATCTTAACATCTTAGTTTTATATTTACGTATAATTATTATCCATGTTTGCTTGGTGAAGCCATATTATTACACCAAATATTTCATAATTTATGGGCAATAAATATGTTTCGATAATCTTTAATCTTTAGAATTATATTTATCTTATATTATTAAGCGTTACGTGCATAAAGGCCATTTTGTTTATATATATGTTCGTGCTTCTTTCTCACATGGAGGTCATCGCACAGTCGAGCCCCATCGTCGTTCTCACTGTCCTTAAACCAGGCTGTAAAAAACACCTGGGTGACATCCACGGTCTTACAAGCATGTTTTTTATATGGGAATCGCTCTGGAAAAACCAGCCCAATAAGGACATAGCCGGCCGTCCTTCGTCTCAACACCGACCCTGCCTACATTTGCAGAGGAAATGGGTCCACTTCATTCTTAAATTTCATGAAGCACACTCCAGGATCCATAATTGGAACAAACCAATCAGTCACCATGCATGCACTGCCTTTCAGTGTCTTATTAGTCACCCAGAAGTATTCATAAGCTGTAATGAAATGATTTCTTTAAACAGACATATTTCCATTAGTTTAATACAAGTAATAATGCGATAGATTTAGTATCGTTTATATAATTATTCATACCCTCCTGCACATTAATTATCTATAACTCCAAATTAATAATCATATTGAATGTAACCAAACCTAATATCTGCTTATAAAAATATTATCTTTTTGAATTAAATAAAATCCTCCTTTTCGTCTCTGGGGGTGTAATAGTATTCCAGTAATGTATTCTAATAGCGCTAATTCATTAAATCACACATATATATATTATTGGCACAGCCACAAATATAATGTTATTGTTAAATATGAATCAAACATATATATATATATATAATACTTCAGAGGCTCACGTCGGCTAAATAACCTGACATAATTTGTTATTAATAAATCTTAAATATATATATATTGTAACGATATATAAATATGTCATTACATTAAATTGAAATAAAAACTTTTAAGTTCACAAATAAAAATAAATGTATTAAAAAAAAAAAACTAAATGCTGAAATTAAAATGTTTGTTAAACGTATATATTCGCACAGATTCAAAACTTTCAAAATATTTTTTTTAAAAAAACAAATAAATAAGTATTTGAATGTACTTTTTTATAAAAAAAAGTACAAGACTTAAAGATAAAATATTTTTGTAAATGGAAATGATTGTTTATTAATTATCCAAAAGCTGTGTAATTAAAAAGTCAGATCAAAATTAGATAAGGAATAAAGAATTAGCTTGTCCAATGGAAGCAAATAAAGGCCCGGACCATAACGAAAAAATGGAACAGAGACGTTTTTATTCATGGAATCCATAGGAGGACTATAAAAATAAAAATATTGAGTTCCAGTCAGTTTCCAACTTGATATGGTGAGACGAACGACAAGACGCACTTGTCATCCTCTCTCACTTATTTTAAAAATGAAAAGACTGTGATACCAGAATAGAACCAGCTAATGTTACCTCCAAAATATCAGACCGGTCTTCCAGGAAAGTCTCCGTGGGAATTTCCAACAGGAACCTGGACTCTTCTACCATAAGCAATAGAACTGAACAATTGTTAAAATCATAAAATTAATTAAGAACTTTAAAGATTTGATAAGTTAATTTAAATTTAAAAAAAAAAAAAAGAACTTTTCTCTGACTTATGTGTCAACTCAATTAATAATGTTTAATTTTATATGTCTTACGTTTGGTAAAAATCATTTCCATTTATTATTTTATTTGTATTAATATTTATTGTTTAAATTTTAAATGAAAAAATTTCATGTTGGGTATAGACGTTGCATAGATTCGTTAGCGGTTAATTATGTTGCTGTTTCATAGTTGATTGGAATATATAAGTCATCAATGTCTTTGCGGCATCTTACGATGAATGCTAGTGGGTTTTTGTATTCCCTGTGCAATTGACATTATCGATGATTTTGTATTTTGATCAGTTGTGTTTATTTTGAGATTTTTTGACTGCAGAATCTGTGCGGCCGATCTATAATCGACATTATAAAACAAATTTATAAAATTCATCTGTGCGAACATAATAAATGTTAAATTTAAGTCGGGCATGAATGGCTGTATAGATTTGTAAAGTTATATATAGTTTAAGAGAGGGTAATCTTAGGTTATTCATTTCGTAGTTGAATTAGCTCAATGGATATGATATATTTGTGTAATTAGTAGATGTAGTATGAGATCTGCTATGGGCAGGATTGCATATATATGCCACACACCTTCTGTTTGCCTATGGATGGGTTTGTAAGTTGGCAAAGGACCGCAGTCCATTTCCTATGGAGTTTTTTGTTTATTGTTCTACTCATCAACAGATGTAGCATTCCTGTTGGTGGAGAGACAATGTCTTCTCTAACTCTACTTTCTGTTCAGATGTACATTCCTGACAGTATAGTATTTTGTGTTGTCGTATTTTCATGCTACATTGAATACATAAATGTATCAGATGGATTGGTGCCAGCTTGACTGCGAACTTTTTGGCCTAAGGTGAAATAAGGGATAAAACATTTTCTTTTCAAATACAATCTATATAGTCTATTCATACTCGACTCACTAAATAAATATTAAACTCATTATTGCAATCTAGTTAAATGTAAAGTTAAAGATTAATATAAAAATCTAAAATGTTAAACTTATTCCTCAAATTAGAATGATTTTATATGTGCGTAAATAAATATTTTTATGTGTTAATTTATGGCAGAGGCTTTTATTTTTTTATATTTAAGATATAAAGTTATATTTTATAATCTCTGCTGTTCCACGGAGCGAGTGACTTGGGCTAACGATCTGAATATTTAAATAAAGTGGAATCTTAACAGCGCGTATCTGCCTACTTTATAAATTTTTCTAGGCTCAAATGCCTAGATGGCACCCCTGTAGTACAGATTGCGGTTAGATTCAATCTTCACTTTCATTTCCAATCGTTACAATATCAAACTCGAACCAATGCTTTCTTTTAGTTAAGATAAAATATTAAGTTATTACTTATGCTAAATATGACTAGATGATCTCTGCTCAATACATAATTAAGATGTTAGGTCATGAGCCTTCATTGCTCATAAAATATAGCTAGTTATTAAGTTATTCTATCATATAAGTTTAGCTTGAGTCTTTTTGTGTCTCCGATGACCGATGCCAGCAGGTGAGAAGTAAATTAATCGATGTCATTGGGATTGTTGCTTATAATGTTATAAATCTGGGAAATAGGCAAATAGGGCAGAGTTCATGAGTGTTCCTGACCTGTGTATCTTGTGCACGATTGGATTTGAGGTACTTTTGCCTAGATGCTAGATCTTGTTACGTGAACATACAAATCCGACCGGCACAGATTTTTTTTCTTTTCTCCAGGTTTGGCATGTCAATGTAGGGCTTCGAATACAAACACCCATATACCTGAGATAGTAGTAGATAGTGCTAGATATAACACATGTTTTAAAAAAAAAAAAAATTTTTTTTTTTTTTGAAAATTTTTTTCGGACACCCAGCTTAAAATTGTTTTGAATATTGGTACCCACTTCCTGTGAGTCATTGTTAAGATAAATATAAATATTTTCTCTCAGTATATATATAAAAATATGTTTCCAGTATGTTAAATACTCAATATTTTTTTCCCACATAAAAGTTTTAAAAGTTTTTTTTCGTTTTCACGAACCTATAAAATAAGTTAGTGGCAATTTTGTTTTGTTTTCTTTCACGTGTGTGATCTGAATAATGATAATGTTATATAATGTTTTATTCCTTGTCCGTAAATATTTATTACATGTATAATTCTCATGAGTTTTTTTTAAAAAGAAGTAAAGAGAAGTAACAGCTTTTAAGGGGCTTTTACTTTCATATTAATTAAAGATAAAGAAGTGTTTTCTCAAATAATGTTTATAGTTTTCATATACATGTAAAATTCCAGTGATATAAAAAAGTGACAGCTTTTAAGGGGCTCTCATTTTTATAAAATAAAATGTGTTTTTTTTCCAAAGAAGTGAATAAGATGTTGTATAATGTTTTTTTTCTTGGTCATAGATGTGAAATTACATGCAGGATGCCCATAAATAAAATAGTGGTAGTTTTAAGGGGTGCTAAATAGTGTTTTATATATATAAAAGTTTCCATAAATGATTTTAAATAACAAAGTATTTTCGAGTTTACAATGTAATAAAATAGTGATAGCTTTTAAGGGGTTTTTCACATTTAAAATAGAAATATGATAAAGAAGTGTGTAAGATATAGAATAATATTGAGATATAAAATAATTTTTTTCCCGTTTTTAATAAATATTTTATAAATAAATATATGCCCAAGTTTTGAAATGTGTGCTAAATAATAATATAATTTTTTTTCATAAATGCTTTAAATAATGATTTTCTATATAATTTTTATAAATGTTTCAAATAACAATATTTCCAAGTCTGAGAGAATTAAATTAGTGTCAGCTTTTAAGGGGCTTTCGCATTTAAAAATAAAAAAGATAAGTAGTGTGTGCACTAAATAATGATAATCTATAATAATTTTTTCATAAATGTTTTGAATAATGACGTTAAATATAAAATTGTTTTCCTTGTTAATACATCTGTTAAATAAATATTTTAAATTTATAATATGTCCAAGTCTGAGAGTTAAATAAGTGACAGCTTTTAAAATGCTTTCACTGTTAAAAATAAAATAGATTCTAAATAATCGCAAATGTGCAGATTTTTTTTTTGAAATGTTTTTAAGAATATTCATGCGTATATAACGGTCGTAAGTCAATGAAAGAAATAAAATAATGACAGTTTTTTGTTATACTTTCATTCTCGTATATAAATATGTGCTAAGGCCATAATAATTTTTTTTCTGTTAAGCTAAGAGTATAACTATTTAAGTATAGATCTTAGAAAAGTATACAACCCAATAATAGTGGATCATCTGGTCAGGTCATATAGCCCTATCCCTTTGGCTGGCACCCGGTATTAATACCAAAATAAATTTGCCAATAGGTGATGAGTTATTAAGTTTAAAAGCAATGATTCATAATAAAAGTTATATAGAGTTTTTTTTTTCAAAATATGTGTATCAAGGGTATCAATGCAATCGTTAATCAATCATTTTGTTAAGATGTTACAGGTGCTGAAGAACAACTCCAAAAGCAGACCACGAAAGAAGACATAAAGAAGGCCAGGTAGAAGTTACAATAATTTTTTATTATATACAGTACTTTGTATTGAAGAGCTAAATAGTAAATAATCAGTATAGATATATATGTTTCGCAGTAAAAACTAGATCTAAAAATAATTAATATTAAATAAAAGGTAGGATAGCAATAATTATTTAAATAAATGTAGATTAAATACGGGAGTGGGAGAGTAGAGTAAGGGAAGAGTTTAGAATGGGAGGAGGAGAAACTGGACGGATAGAACATGATGACATGGATATGCAATGGTAAATGATTTAGGACTGGAATAATTTGTATATATTATAATAGTTTGTTATTATTATTTAATGTTAATCAGTTAGCCAAGCAGTTTTTTTGAAGACAGTGAATAATTTGTATATATTATAATAGTTTGTTATTATTATTTTATGTTAATCAGTTAACCAAGCAGTTTTTTTGAAGACAGTGAAAAATTTTCTAATATAGCAGAGAGCTATTCTATCATAAATGAAAGTCATAAATCTCTAATATAGCAGAGAGTTAGGGTATTCTATAATAAATGAAAGTCATAAAATTCCTAATATAGCAGAGAGGGTATTCTATCATAAATGAAAGTCATAAAATTTCTAATATAGCAGAGAGAGTTAGGATATTTAGTATAAATGTTGAGTCAAAACAAGGTAGCGCACTGACAGAGTAAAATAAAAATGTCTTTTAGATACATCGCCAATCCAAAGTTGTTCTTTAGTTACCTGGACATCAAGTAAAAGCTTTTTTTCCTTTTTTTGAACATTTTTTCATCTTTTTCGGTAAGTTCAGGAAAATGAAGCAGATGATCTGATGCTCAGATCCTGCTTCACAGCCCACATCCAATCTCCTACCACCTAACTGTATTCAAACCTGCCTTTATGCATGTATATACATAGCTAATATATATATATTGTTTTGGTTAATATTATGACATAAATCACATTAACACGTATATATTTTAATTTTAAAATATTTTATTTAATAATAATCTCATGTGTATGCGGGCGTAAATAATAAATATATATGTATATTTCAGTATAGGAGATTGTGAATAAATTAATAGTTATATTATATATATAAGATATTATATATGAAACTTATTATTTTTTTCATATATAATTTTGTCGCCAGAAATGATGCAATCTTGTTAAGAAGTCTATCGAAAAACAATTACCCGGAAGACCCCTTAGATTAAAGTAAAAGATTACGAATTGGCAATAATAAAATAAACCCATTAGTGGAAATTGTCCACGCTAGCTTGTTTTAAAATCATAAGATATATTTTAAAACAATCATTCGAGAAACTGATAACAAACTTGCATTGTTTCAAACATCTTACTAGATAAGAGTATCCGGTCAAACTATTCCAAATGAAACCTAAGTGCTTAAACCACCTCAGGTCCAGCAATAGTTGTTAAGTTACAGCTTCAAAATAAAAGTATAAATACTGCTGGATTTAAATCCACAAGGAGAGGAGACCATTAAATAACTATGTTGCTAAACATATTCCACGCCAGTTTTAATTCTCACTCAATGTGTCGTGAGTAGGAAATTTTGTCTTGTCCCTCCATTCTAATATGCTGTTCCCGTGAACTGCTACCTCTCAAATAATAATGCTACCCTAGATCTAGTGAAATAATACCAATGGACTGATTCCTAGTGAAACGCTCTTCCAAATAATCAAGGTAAAGAACTTTGACCACTTATAATTCCTAAATCCTGCCTTCTCTGTAATATTTATATTTTAAATCATCTATATTGTCTTCAAATATGTATTCTATAACTCTATATAACTAATCTATATTAAGCCTCCTATATAATGTATTTCTTTTCTTTATTTCCAAGTGGCAAACAATTTTCAATTTGATTTATGTATTTATATTTTAAAAGAAATGCCAATGATATTCTAAAATCACTAGCATATAACTCATTTCATTTCCCCACCCATCATTTACCAGTGAATAATTTATAATTTGATCAAAATAAGTCTTATTCGGCTTGCGCATGTGCTCGTGATTTTAGATAAATAAACTAATTATATTTTTCATGTTTACTGTAGAAAAACAGATTTGACATCTGTTTTTCACATTCTCCTTCCTAAATAATGCGCTATCTTTTATTCTTAAATTATATTATGTATGTAAAACCCATCTTAGCTATTACCACCACCCACTTATTTTGTAATCATTTATATATTTTCACAAGGGCATTGATTAACCAAAATTGAGATTTATTAAATGTGTAAGAAGTAATGAATAATATTAAGTAACATAATGTAAGGGGGAGGGGGATCTTAACATCTTAGTTTTATATTTACGTATAATTATTATCCATGTTAGCTTGGTGAAGCCATATCATTACACCAAATATTTCATAATTTATGGGCAATAAATACGTTTCGATAATCTTTAATCTTTAGAATTATATTTATCTTATATTATTAAGCGTTACGTGCATAAAGGCCATTTCGTTTATATATATGTTCGTGCTTCTTTCTCACATGGAGGTCATTGCACAGTCGAGCCCCATCATCATTCTCACTGTCCTTAAACCAGGCTGTAAAAACCATCTGGGGGACATCCATGGTCTTACTAGCATGTTTTTTATACGGGGATTGCTCTGGAAAAACCAGCCCGATAAGGACATAGCCGGCTGCCCTTCATCTCAACACCGACCCTGCCTACATTTGCAGGGGAAATCGGTCCATTTCATTTTTAAATTTCATGAAGCACACTCCAGGATCCATAATTGGACCAACCCAATCAGCCACCATGCACACACCACCTTTCAGTGTCTTATTAGTCACCCAGAAGTATTCATAAGCCATAATGAAATGATTTCTTTAAACAGACATATTTCCATTAGTTTAATATAAGTATTAATGAGATAGATTTAGTATCGTTTATATAATTATTCATTACCCTCCCGCACATTAATTATCTATAACTCCAAATTAATAATCATATTGAATGTAACCAAACCTAATATCTGCTTGTAAAAATATTATCTTTTTGAATTAAATAAAATGCTCCTTTTTGTCTCTGGGGGTATAATAGTATTCCAGCAATGTATTCTAATAGTGCTAATTCATTAAATCACACATATATATTATTGGCACAGCCGCAAATATAATGTTATTGTTAAATATGAATCAAACATATATATATATAATACTTCAGAGGCTCACGTTAAATAACCCAACATAATTTGTTATTAATAAATCTTAAATATATATATCAAACTCGAACCATTTCTTTCTTTTAGTTAAGATAAAATATTAAGTTATTACTTATGCTAAATATGACTAGATGATCTCCGCTCAATACATAATTAAGATGCTAGGTCATGAGCTTTCATTCCTCATAAAATATAGCTAGTTATTAAGTTATTCTATCATATAAGTTTAGCCTGAATCTTTTTGTGTCTTCGATGACCGATGCCAGCGGGTGAGAAGTAAATTAATCGATGTCATCAGGATTGTTGCTCATAATGTTATAAATCTGGGAAATAGGCAAATAGGGCAGAGTTCATGAGTGTTCCTGATCTGTGTATCTTGCGCATGATTGGATTTGAGGTACTTTTGCCTAGATGCTAGATCTTGTTACGTGAGCATACAAATCCGACCGGCACAATATATATATATATAATCACAATATCAGGTAAATTTGGTCTCGAGCATTCATTATAATTATTACATGAAAGATTGAAATATAAGTTGTAGTAAATGATTTTAATATGCGAATATATCTGTATTCAATCTGACAATTTTACATGGCAAAATATAAGGTTTGTACATTATAAATAAAAAGTGATTTTATACATACATCTGGGAATTGTTCACCCAAGAAAAATAGCTTAACATAAGCGTAACTCATGACATTCTAAATATAAAGAAATTAAAGAATAAAACATGATTGGTTTAAGACACAGCATTATGACTTATAGAGTTGTTTAGGCTTGAATATAAAATATTAAGAAATGTGGCAGTAGCGACATGAGGCAACAAGTATGAGTTTCAGTCGATTTCTGGCTGATGAGATGCTTTGTAATTGATTTAAAATGGAGGATATGCCCGCTCTTCTGGCGATGCTATACCTGAAAAGGAGAAAGATGTAATGGGCCAATTGTCCCAGGATTATCCCACACAGAGTGTTCACTACTCTATCCAAATGTATTCTAAGGCACATCCAATGCCATCTAAAACATTATAATATGAAGAAGGGGATTCGGAGTTCTCCATCCCAGATCATGACAAAGCAAATGTACAAATAATAAAACTGGCCTATGCTCACAATGCTAAGAATAATTATATGGCACTAATGTCATTTGAATAATTATGACCTAAATATTAATAAAGATCGGGCATAATTGCATGAATCTAATATTAAACTAAATCGAATAATTATTATATAAAAATGACTCATAATAATGCGATTAGATTTTCCCTTTTATTAAGCAGGTCCCATATATGTTTAACCAAGATATGCAATATTTAATGCCTATCATGCTCCAAGTGATACACAGTGATGGTTATTGCATTAGAATAGAAAGAGTGATGTCATTATTATTTGAAATATTATAATTGAATTTTAGCTTAATAGTATTCTTTGATAACAAATAGATTAACATTTGCTAAACTTATATATATATATATATATATATATATATATATATATATAAATATTATATACAACATGCACATATATGTATGACATAAACGCTATATATATTGTAACAATATTTATAAATTAATATAAATATGTATTTGTAATTATAATTTGTAACTATTTTAATATGTCACATTTGTAACCATAATAAATATTTAGATAGGGGAAATTATTAATTATTAGATATATGCCTATCCAATCTGTACCATTTGTAACAATATTAATTCATCATAGCATAGATAAAGAAATTATAGAATCACTGTGCCACTTGAAAATATCAGCATTAAAGATTCTTGGTATTTATTTATATATTGGGGCAGTCATCTGAACAATAAAACATACTGGCCATTGTCATCAAATAAAAATAATATTAAATATAGCAACTGAATAAAAGTACCCACTGTGAGATTCCTGGAGTGCCTTATGCTTATCTCCAATAATAGGTTCTTCTAACAAAGAATCCTTCCTATTCTTCTTTCCAAATATATAAGACCATTCATGGTCATATGCACACACGGGTGCTATTCATGACAACTTATAAAAAATATATTTTATAAAACTAATATTATGAAGTTGGAAAGGGATGATATCACTCTTTATTCAGTTTAGCTAAGTACATGTGTTTTCCCATGAGCGCCACTAGATTGTTTTCAATCTAGATAAGTATCTATTTATAGTGTACTTGAGTTCAAACTCATTCAGTACCTATTTATTACACATGACTTGGATGACTATTGAACAAAAATGACATTCTTACATTTTATCTATATTGATAAAATTACAAGATCCCAATGTTACCAAAGTTTATACTATAGATCAAAGATTCTTATAGACATTGCTAGCTCATTAGCGTATATTGATGAACAGACATGTATAATCCTATTAATGGCTTCCAAACAAGCATGTGAAGACCATTATTGATATTGATGGCCATTTAACTAGATTATTTATCACAATAAAGGTAATAATGATGATGATGATAATAATATCATAATAATGATAATAATAGTGATATCATAATAATGATTATAATAGTGATGATGATACCAGCCATGGCTTATCAATAAACTCACAACAATAAATTCATCTTTATAAACTTATAGGCATCTATTAAAATTATCATATTTCATACTGGGATTTAATAATACTAATGGTGATGATTGATCATCATGAATCTCTTTGCATAATATTCAATTTTCTATAAACCCCTATTTACTAAAATATATTCATTACGCTAAACATTAAATTTAATGATTATAATTTGTTAATGATGATTGATGGCGATCATAACTTTTATATAGTATTATTTGAAACATTTTTTAACTAATAACATGATATCCATCTTTGATGAGGATGATCTAAATTCATGGACACAACACAATTTTAGCTTTCTATGTTGAACTATAATTATCAAAATTTGGTTATTCTCAAGCATAATCCTTAAATACTTAAATATCAACATTCTAGTTTACCTATTATTTTGCGGACGCTTAATATTTGCAAGTGATTGCTCAATATATACGAATGGTAATACTTAATAACTGCGAGCAATGATGATGAATTAAAATGATAGAATTAAGACAAAAAAAAATATTCTTAATAATAACTCGGAAACCAATTAAGATATATAATTATATTTTATTAACACTACTACTCTTTCTTTCCTTCTTTAAAGTCAAATCGACAATTAAATAAATGGCTTATTAATATAAAAATTCATATAAGTATAAGCAAATAAACTTAATATATAGGTTTGTCACTTCTTGATATCTCAAAATAAGCTGACTTAAATCAATATTAAAAAAAAAATACATATTCTATAAATGCTTATTTAAGAATTTTCTTACTTATCATATCATAAAATAAATTTCAGGTGTAACTTGTATATGTCATTTCATTTCCATTCAAATGTAATGCCCTACTTTTCAATTTACCATTTTAAACTAATCATATATAACCTATTCTTTGATGTGTTTGGATAAGCAGTTACGCATTCACGCATTCGGTAATGTTAACATATATGTTTAAAATGTATACCCAAAAATTACATATATAAAAATATCCTTTTTCTTTTGCAACCTTATAGCGAAAGAAAAATAAAATACATATATTAATTTTTAATATGCAATAAGATAAAATAAAAATAAAAAACATTATAAATGCATATATTTATAGGTTGCTCATTATCATTAACAACTGAAGAACAATTAGAAAAAAAACATTTCAACATTACAATATATAATAAAAAAAATCAAAAAAAAATAATGAAAAATTTAAGTTTAAAGATTTAAACTATGTTTGTGCTATGTTGTGAGATATTGCAAATAACTATAGATAAACAAGTCTTTAATGTTTCTGTATCAAAAAAAGAAAATTGCTTTGACCAGTAAATTAAGGTTTACTTTTAATAAGTAAAAGAATAAAATCGGTTAAAGAAAGTTCATATTTACCCGTCTACTTTTTACTTCTTATTAATGTCCTGAGTTTGAATTATCAGACTGCTTTTCTTTGCTCACCAACAACAACAACAACAAAAAAAAAAAGAAAGTTATTGCAGATACTTTTAAGATAATGCTGAATCAATTGACTTTGCTTGTTTCTTCAATTCCATTATTATTCACTGTTGATTGGCTTCCTTCTACCATTTAAAAAAAAGTTATTATAAGTACTTTGAATAAGTAGGTACCGGTGGATTTGCTTGTCTCTCTCCTTTAAAAAAATAATTGCTGTTGACACTTTAGATGATTGAGGTAAATCAACAAAAATTTGACTTATGGCTTCAAACTTGGTTCTACATGGCTGTTATAGATTTTCTTTTCCTCCTATTTCCTCTTCTCCATTCATTCGAAGGTAATGAGCTTCTAATAAGTCAGGAACTAGAAACAAAGCATTCCATATAGCTTGTGTGGTTGGCTTCAAAATCTATCATTTTGTTGGTTATTACTGGATACATGACTTCATAGACAGATCAGCGATTTTGACTCATTCTGTATTAACCAGGAAGCAGAAAAAATGGTTTAGCAATGCAGAGGCATAGTATTATGCATAACCAAATATGTTAATATCATTTTTATAATTATTACTAACTTTTAATAAATTCAATCTTGTTTCATTTCTCTCCTCTTCTTTAATATTGCTGGAAATTGCTTTATATAAACGCACATTTCATTTGCTTTTTTTTTTTTTTTTTTTTCAAAGATTGAGAGAAAAAAAAATTAAAGTGTTCACTCTCTTTTTAATAAAAAAAAAAAATCCGAGCTTACATTTCTGCTTACTAATAATAACAAGGAAGGACCGACTGAGTTGTGTCTCAAAATAATAATAATAATTTGAGTGACTCTCACTCTAAAAAAATTAATGACTAACTCATCATCTCTCTAAAGAAATTTAAGACTAACTGATCATCTCTTTAAAAAAATTTAAGACTAACTGATTAAAAAAATTGTTTCAATCATTTATATCGCGAATTTCAACCAAAGAAAAAAAAACATCTGGAAATCTTTATCTTAAAAAAAATCAAAGCTTCACAAGTTTGACGTCGGTCACAATCAATAAAGACTTAAAATTGATCGCTATCGTTATCTACATCAAAGCACCTCTTTTGTAAAAATAATCTTAAGATACAGATAACAACAAACCTGGAATCTATAGCCATCAGGAATAAGTGTAAAAGCATCTTTGTGTTTGTACAGATCTATTCATTGTTTCACACGTGTACAATTTTTCTCTCCTAATCTAACGATCTTAATTGCCTTCTTTTACACTTTTCTGATTTACTCTATTTTAACAAAATGAAAGTTAAATAAATTTAACACATATTATTTAATAAAAAAAAATATTATATAATAAATCACAAAAAAGAACTGCTTATTCATAATAATAAATCTATACATATAAATCTCTGTATATATAAAAGAAAAAAAAAATTTTTTTTTTAATAATTGAATACTATATATATATATATATATATATATATATATATATATATATATCTACAATATATATGGCAGCCTTATAGAAATCTGCTTTTAAACCATGTAGCATTATTTAATCTTATACTCAACCCAATGAGTGAGGACATTACTTTGTGTTAATTGTTCTAAAATGTAAAAATATAAAATGCACTAATATGCATGAGCACATAAAGCTGAAGTCAAATAAATAATTTTTATTTTATTTATTATATGGCTAAGCACTTTCAAGGGTCAGAGCCTTCATATTCATAGTCATTTTATATTTTACACTTTATAATAAATGATTTAAATGAATTAAGATATCCCCTAAGTGATTGGAGTTTAGAATACTAATATTAAAGACACTCGTGAAATTGAGTTAGATGGGCATATAATTACATAATACATAAACAGAAAATAAATATATCACTAAAATGTTACTATACTAAAATAGAGAATAAAGTAAGATTGTGAAATGAATGAGAATAATTATATATTGCGATATCTACATACAATGTAGTCTCGCATGTATCTAGATTATTGATCCTCAATAATAATAAAGAAAGTTTTCGTTAAAAGAAATATAGAACCAATAAATTAAGAAAAAAAAAGGGAAATTAGGAAATACTAAATAAAGATTGAAGATTAGAAAAGAAAGGGGAGGGGTGTATAATGAACGCGTCTCTTTCTTTCTTAGTAAATAGAGTTATTGTAAACGTATTGATCAAATAAAAAAATGCTAATACATAATTTAATATTCGAAATGTTTTAAAAGAATGAGAGAAAATAATGGTAACTGTAAAATTGGGAAATGTGAAAGTTGTAACAAAATTCCAGTATAGATTGGTATAAGATAAGGTAATGTAAAGGAATATTGCAATTAGCAACATTCCTGAGAACAATAGGAGAACGAATCGAGATAAAGGGAACTGGTTTTTTTTTTTGTTGGTTAGTTAGTTTTTTTTTTTGCTGAAAAAACTGTGGAGAAGAAGGCAGAAATCGTGGAGAGAATAACGCGGACATATTATAGGAATATCAGCGAACTTCGTTGGGTACGTTAACATGAGAGGCTAGTGGCACATAACGGACGTTTGCTCGGTATTCTCCGTCCAAGCGTTGGCTCACTACCTCAACATCTGATATGCTGCCGATAAGAGACTGCCATCATGGAACCAGATATGCCTGGATACTCGTTCGATGATACCTAAAGAAATGAATAGGTGTTAAAGTTTCGGAAATGGAAGGAAATCAAACCCACGCCAGCGGACTATAAAACTTTACGCTCCATTTACTGGACGACGGAAGAACAAGCAACCATCTCTGCAAAAGAAGGGAAAGCTCCCACTCGGTGGTTGATCCGTCATTGAGGATTCCGTACCTAGGTAACTTTTGTTAATACATGCATGTCATAATTATTTTGTGAACAAAGAAATCAATCAGAAACTAAACTGTTAAATTTTGCGCAATACTTCGTTCAATAGCTAAAGAACTTATGAGCTTTACTATCATAATGTACGAGACAAGTAACAATTGGGTTACGCTAGTGGTTTAATGAGTTATTTGAATTATATTCCTTACTATTTTATGTGTGTGCATATTAGGTTGGTGTGTGGTAGATATATGTGTGTTTTATTGTTTATTATGTCATTTATAAATAACCGATTACAAAATTAAAAAATTATTTTGAAAAGAAGTAATTAGTCATTTTGCAATTTGTCTTTCTTTGCCAAGCGAACAAACATTTAGTGTATATTAGATCTAGGTCATTCGAACTGCCAAATGTTATTCATTTAAGAATCATAATAGAGAAATAGAAGGGGACAAATAAGTCATTTCTGATTGTAAGAAAAAATAAGGAAGGGGCTTAGTCGATATTCTTTCTGTACCGCGATAGTCTCGGGAAAATTATATAAATATTCCAAGCGCTGGGTAGAAATAATTGTTTGATTCAAATAACATGCCCAGCAGAGAAGAAGCGTTTAATTGGGAAATATAATGCTGGGGCGATATTTATATACCGTGTCAGTGTTCAGTTAAGAATATAGGCTCAAGTTTTGGGTTTATATTGGCTTCTTGCTTGTGGTAATAATCGTCTACCCCAGAAATGTTCAGTCACGTGAGTAAAAGTGGAAGAGTGGCATTTACGAGGGAGCGATTCGTTACATTAATGGGGGCCAATCCGAGATCTTATCACATTCGAGGTAATAATCAGATTGAATTAAATTATAGCGCCCGGATTAAAATAGATATACATATGGGACGTCCATACAGCAAAGGTTAAATAGAATCAAACAATCGTAAAATGTTAGGTATTAGAGTAACATTGGCATCATTGATAAAGCTATGCAAATTAAAATTGATTCAACTATCTTGATTAATGTCAAAATAGGAACGTTTTTATGAGTGTTTTTTTTTCTTTTTGAAAAAAAAAAAGGGGAAAAACTTTTAATAGTTATAGAGTGGGTTTTAAAAATAGTAGAATAGACCTAAGATCGAGATAGAAATACATACAATAATAAAGGATCGCTTGGTGGGAGAGAAAAGTAAGGCAAAGGACAACCGAATTTTACAAAAGAGAGAAAGAGACGGGGTAAGACTTTCTAGGCACGGTCTACATTATATAGAAAAAAAAAAGAGGGGGGAATTTTATTATTTAAATAATAAAAGTTTGTAAGTTTAGGGGATCTTTGAAGCAGCATAAACAAGTGAGTTAATGAATGGATATGGGGAAGGCCAGCAAACGTACCTAATATTGAATAAAATTAGTAAAACAGGATTGCAGTTAATAGTAGTAGTAATTAAATAAGTACCCAGGAATTGATAATATTTAGTTGGAATCAATGCATACGAGATCAAAAACAAAAATGGATGATCAAGTTGAAACAGATAAAGTTCCCAGTGAAGAACAAATGGAATCATCCGGAGAAATAGATAGTGAAAGAGAAATAGAAACTAGTAATGAAAATGGAATAAAAAATAATAATAATAATAGACAAGAACAGAAGGTTAATATAGAAAACTGTAATTTAAGGAGAATGTTGGAGAAAATGGTGGAGGATCAGCGGCAGTTTATAGAGGAGATAAAACAGGAAAACGAAAGAACTGTGGAGAATTTACGTAGGGACATAAACCAGCTAGCCGTAATAGTAGAGAAGCTGGAGTCCAAAGTAGATGAGAAAAAACGGGAAGTGAAAAATGTGATAGGGACAAAAGTGTATGATAGTACGGAAATACATGAACCGCAAGGCATGAAGAAAGGTGGGCAAATAAATAGTAAGTATGATAGCATGTGTAATAACGTCATCACAGTAAATCAATTCTTGAAAATTCGGGGTTTTTCGGGTCACATAAGGGAATGTCCCATGGAACATCTTGGCAGCCTTGAAAGATATGGCATACTGAACAGATTGAGTGAAGAAGCCACTATTGCCATCGCATGCAGTCACCTACAGGATGCTTTACAGGAATGGTGGGACTCGTTATTTGAAAAACCAACAACATTCGAGGATTATAAGGCAGCTTTACTCACTAGTTATTGGAGCAAAGAGCACCAAGAAAATGTTCTGCACCAGATATCACAAGACAGGTGGAGACCAGGAGAGCCGTTTTCTCCATTTTTACGTAGACAGGTAGCAAAGTTGAGGACAATCACGACATCCCCACTTTCAGAACGTCAGATTACGTGGATAGTCAGACAAAACTTACCAGAAGACATTGCCCAGATAGATATGTAATGAAACAGTTGAACAGATGGCATGAATATTGACATCATTGGATGACAGTCAAAACAGAACAGAACACCCAAGAGCAGAACAAGACAAGGAAGGCCAGCAAATGCAGGTGGCAAACCTAGGATACAAGGATACTGAGGAAATGTTGGAGATAGCACTGCAGATATGTCCAAAATTAGCAGTAAAAATCGATGGAGTCAGGGCCAAAGCGTTGCTAGATTCAGGGAGCCAGATCTCTGTGATGTCCCAGGAAATGTTTGGCGTCTTAACGGGCAGTTCTTACAACCTCAAAACACTGCCATTAAAATCAGTGCAGGTGCTTTTGGTGAATGGGGAAAAGGTCAGACTTGCATCACAACAAGTATATGTGAGGATAGAGTTAGCTGGAGAAGAATATGACCATGTATTAGTGATCTTAGAAGGTTTGATCCACAATATTATTTTTGGTTCTGATTTTATGCACAAAACCGGTTGCATGATAAACTACAAACAGGGCTGGGCCGAAATTAATGGAACTACATTGAAGTTTACAAAGCAATCGAGAGATGATAGGAGGAACGATCATGAAGAGGGCCTGGTGCGGAACGCCATGATGGAGATAAAATGGGCAAATATAGTGGGAGAATCCACATTAGTGGATAATGACCAGAGGGACAGGTTGGGAAGTATCCTAGAAAAATATAACACGGTATTTTCGGAAGTGCCCAGGGTAATTCAGGGATATGAACACAGAATCAAACTTATGGAAAACCAGCTGTATCGGGCTCGTGCTTACCCCATACCATACCAGTACAGACAGGAAGTTGAGAAACAGATAGACCAAATGCTCGAATGGGGTGTTATTTCTAAATGTTCATCCTCATTTAATAATCCTATTGTGACTGTGAAGAAGGCAGATGGATCAATCCGTCTGTGTTTGGATGCTCGGCAGCTAAATAAGATAACAGTTCCAGATATTAATGCACCACCGCCAATCAGTGAATTACTCACCAGATTCAAAGGAAAAGGGGTATTTTCTACATTTGATCTAACAGCCAGCTACTGGCAAATCAAGCTCCACCCCAAAGATCGAAAGTACACTGCATTTAGATATGATGGGAGAGCATACCAGTTCAATCGGATTCCATTCGAGATTACGAAATAGCAGAGCCGGACTGGTACGGTGTTTGGACCAGGTATTGGATGACAAGATAAAGAACTTTGCAGTGATATATGTGGATGATATTGTGGTCACATCAGAGAACATGGAGGAACATTTTGGACATGTGGAAAGCTTCCTACAAGAATGTCAAAACAAGGTATAAAAATTAATTTAAACAAGAGTCATGTAATGACATCAGAGGTCAAATTCCTGGCTCATATTATCAGTGGAAAGGGCGTGATACCAAACCCAGAGAAAATCAGAGCCATCCAGGAATTCCCCACTCCTAGGAACAAAAAACATATTAAATCTTTCCTGGGGTTGTGCAACTTCTACAACCGATTTTATAAAGGATTCTCCATGGACATGGGGCTGTTACTCCATTTGCTGAGGAAGGAAACAGCGTGGACATGGGATGAACAGCAGGAGGGTAGCTTTAACAAGATAAAGGCAGGGTTCTTAGAGACGGTCATGTTGGCATATCCAGATTTTGGCAAGACTTTTTTGTGCAAACTGACAGTAGCGGGTTTGGCTTAGGAGCCATGATGTTTCAGATACAGGAAGGTCAGCACAGGGTATTGGGATTCATTAGTCGTTTACTGAAAGGTCCAGAACTCAATTATATGGTTACGGAAAAGGAGGCCCTCGCTGTGGTATGGGCATTTAAGAAGTTCAGGCAGTACTTGATAGGATCAGAAGTCATAGTGTTAACTGACCATAGAAGCCTCGAATTCTTAAATCAAAGTTTCCTAGCAAACAGTAGGTTATTGAGATGGAGTTTATGTTTACAGGAATTTAACTATAAAGTCGCATACTGCCGAGGAACGAAGAACATTGTAGCGGATACCCTTAGTCGATATCCGGTGGTGAATAGTCAGCACCTGATATGTGAAGGAGCATACATTGCAGTCACTGAAAGGTGCCGGAAACGTATGATAGCCCAGGAGATGTGTAGTTTAAAGGAACATCAAATTAATGATGGAGAGTGCAAACAAATGCTGGACCATTTGAGACATCAACCCACATTAGAAACAAAAGAAAATGCTTTGTGGAAGAAAAGGAACCTCTTATGCATCAAAGGAGGTCTCCTACAGCGGGTGCTCAAGAGAAAGAAGCAAACACACATAGTCATACCCAGGACACTTAGAGAGCCATTAATTCAATAGGTTCATGAAACTTATGGACATTATGGGGTAAACAAAGTGGAGAGTTAGATGAGGCACTGGTTCTATTGGCCAAAGATGCATGCAGACATAACCAGCACTATTAGGACCTGTGACACATGTGCCAGAACCAAGCCACCTAATGTGGCAGGGATAGGCCCACTCCAGCCTATCTACACCGATCAGCCAAACTGTATATTGGCCATTGACTTTTATGGTCCGCTGCCCGGTTTTAATAAAAGAAGGTACCTCCTGGTCACATATGACCTTTTCTCAAAGTTGGTATCAGCGTATCCAATTACCCAAGCGAATGCTAAGCAAACCACGAAGGCCTTAGAACAATATTTTAAGTTTGCGGGAGTCCCCGCCAGAATCCTATCGGATCACGGAACCCCATTCACATCCAGCAAATGGAAGAGATGGATTGACAAGCACAGGATAAAACACTCCTTGACATCAATCCGTAACTCACAATCGAACCCCTGTGAATGAGTCATGAGGGAGCTGGGACGTTTGTTCCGGGTATATATATCGGAGGATCACTGTAAGTGGGTGAAGGAGACACCACGCATAGTGAACATGATCAACGGTGCAAGGAGTGAGTCTACAGGTTTTGAACCCATTCGTCTACACTTTGGGAAAAACATTCCTTGCCCGTTCGATATTAGGTTACCTATGGGAACCAGAGTGATAAACAGAAGAAGGGATGCAGAACAAGCATGCAGCCAGATGAGGAAAATGGGTGAGATCAGACAACAAAGAGTAAAGGACAGGGAAAATCAGTTCAGAATAGGGGATGAAGTCATGGTGAGGGTGCACCCGGTGAGTCATCCGGAGTGAAATATATTCAAGAAATTCCAACCTATTTATGAGGGGCCATACACTATAAGAAAAAACGATATGGGAATAATGCTTTTGTTGTGGGTCAGGGGGTTGAAAAAAAGGGAACATACAATGCTTGGTCTTTAAGGCTATTCCGGAAAAATAAAGAACCTCCAGATAGACACTAAAAATAAAAGGAAAAGTAACGGGACAGACACATTTAATCGACTAAATGATAGCGGCCATGGATGTTGAACATGATAAGGGGAATGTACGGAGAATGGGTAATGGTGAAATAATAAGAGTAGAGAATGCATGAATGAGGTTCTGGATTAGAGACAAGTGCTTGAGGATGTAAGTCATGTGGGGATTGCATTTGAGCTTGGTCAAGCCGTCTCGCCGTACATATAAATCCGCAAGGGAGTATGTGTGTAATACCCATAAGGATAGACAGGAAATAAATAAATAAAAGAAATAAACAAACATAATGAGGACTCAGCAGAGATCTGGGCTCATTATCCTGCTTACTGGGTGAAACCCCAAAGGTATTGAAAAGATACTAAGAATTAAAAGATATTGAACTCAAAAGACCAGGTGGAACAGGCTGTAGAAAATCAGGCTGTTCACAAAATCGGACTCCTTGAATGCGGATGGGAAAAAAAAGGGAAGGGGGAAGAATCAACTCTTTGTAGGATAGTGTTCGGTGGAGATTAAAAGTGTTTGGGCAGTGAAAATCAATCAAATGGAATGAAGTGAGTTTGAACCTAGTTGTCTCTCCAAGATAATCTCATCATCATAAAAAAAAAAAAGGAAAGAAAAAAAAAGAGAAAAATAGGGAGCGGTGTAATGCGATATCTACATACAATGTAGTCTCGCATGTATCTAGATTATTGATCCTCAATAATAATAAAGAAAGTTTTCGTTAAAAGAAATATAGAACCAATAAATTAAGAAAAAAAAAAGGAAATTAGGAAATACTAAATAAAGATTGAAGATTAGAAAAGAAAGGGGAGGGGTGTATAATGAACGCGTGTCTTTCTTTCTTAGTAAATAGAGTTATTGTAAACGTATTGATCAAATAAAAAAATGCTAATACATAATTTAATATTCGAAATGTTTTAAAAGAATGAGAGAAAATAATGGTAACTGTAAAATTGGGAAATGTGAAAGTTGTAACAAAATTCCAGTATAGATTGGTATAAGATAAGGTAATGTAAAGGAATATTGCAATTAGCAACATTCCTGAGAACAATAGGAGAACGAATCGAGATAAAGAGAACTGATTTTTTTTTTTTTTGTTGGTTGGTTAGTTTTTTTTTTTTTGGCTGGCAAAACTGGGGAGAAGAAGGCAGAAATCGTGGAGAGAATAACGCGGACATATTATAGGAATATCAGCGAACTTCGTTGAGTACGTTAACATGAGAGGCTAGTGGCACATAACGGACATTTGCTCGGTATTCTCTGTCCAAGCGTTGGCTCACTACCTCAACATCTGATATGCTGCCGATAAGAGACCACCATCATGGAACCAGATATGCCTGGATACTCGTTCGATGATACCTAAAGAAATGAATAGGTGTTAAAGTTTCGGAAATGGAAGGAAATCAAACCCACGCCAGCGGACTATAAAACTTTACGCTCCATTTACTGGACGACGGAAGAACAAGCAACCATCTCTGCAAAAGAAGGGAAAGCTCCCACTCGGTGGTTGATCCGTCATTGAGGATTCCATACCTAGGTAACTTTTGTTAATACATGCATGTCATAATTATTTTGTGAACAAAGAAATCAATCAGAAACTAAACTGTTAAATTTTGCGCAATACTTCGTTCAATAGCTAAAGAACTTATGAGCTTTACTATCATAATGTATGAGACAAGTAACAATTGGGTTACGCTAGTGGTTTAATGAGTTATTTGAATTATATTCCTTACTATTTTATGTGTGTGCATATTATGTTGGTGTGTGGTAGATATATGTGTGTTTTATTGTTTATTATGTCATTTATAAATAACCGATTACAAAATTAAAAAATTATTTTGAAAAGAAGTAATTAGTCATTTTGCAATTTGTCTTTCTTTGCCAAGCGAACAAACATTTAGTGTATATTAGATCTAGGTCATTCGAACTGCCAAATGTTATTAATTTAAGAATCATAGAGAAATAGAAGGGGACAAATAAGTCATTTCCGATTGTAAGAAAAAATAGGGAAGGGGCTTAGTCGATATTCTTTCTGTACCGCGATAGTCTCGGGAAAATTATATAAATATTCCAAGCGCTGGGTAGAAATAATTGTTTGACTCAAATAACATGCCCAGCAGAGAAGAAGCGTTTAATTGGGAAATATAATGCTGGGGCGATATTTATATACCGTGTCAGTGTTCAATTAAAAATATAGGCTCAAGTTTTGGGTTTATATTGGCTTCTTGCTTGTGGTAATAATCGTCTACCCCAGAAATGTTCAGTCACGTGAGTAAAAGTGGAAGGGTGGCGTTTACGAGGGAGCGATTCATTACAATATGGATTTCAAAAAGTTATAGAGTCATAACAAGAAGTTAATTACAGTTATATAACTGGCTTTAAATTACCAGTGAGTAAACACAAAAAATACATTTCTAAAAGTTAAAATAAGATTTAATAAAGAAATATAGCAAATGAAAATGAATCTATAAGGCAGTAGTGCAGATTACTTTCCAAAACACTGGCATGACAGCTCGAGAGGTCCATGTTCTTTGGAGGTATTTCATATTTCAGCATATGCAGTTCTTATTTCATGAGAATGGAGGTAGCATTTTGTTCCTGAATCACTTTCAATATAGCATTATAAGCAGTCCATTTGTTTGGAATTGGAGTACGGCATTATGGCATGGAGGCGCTCTTAGAAAAGATTGGAAAAGGCAAACTTGGTCCCACTACTCAATGGTCATAATGTCAAAAATGTGACAAGCATTGATTTGATTTAGCAACCGAATTCAAAAATCAAATGTCTGTTTTTGTTAGTACAAAAATAAGCTCTATTTATACTTAGTTACAACTTTTACAGAAATGCTTTTAGAGAATCACCTGAGGCAATGTGGATACAAGCTTACCTTGTGTGATCTCAATCAGCAGGAAATGTACCTTGTCTTTTGTGCAATAGAAGATGCAAATTATTAATAAATTCCTCAAAGTTATTGTTCTGAATCTATTTCGAGTTTAGAAATAGATTAGCATAACAATAATTTCAATTTAAAATATTTTAAAACTAAATTAATTCAATAGTTATTTTCTAGTTTTCGCTAATGGATGGATTTCTTTTATTTGCTAAATTTTACATTACTTCGAGTGGCTTTGAGAACCTTCTCAAGTATTGCATCATTCTTTACAACCAACTTATATTAAATAATAAATAAATAGATAATAAAATTATTAAATAAATACTATTAATATTTACATCACATATATGTATCCACTGCATATATGTAAATGCACATACACAACTCTACATATTATTCAGGGGCTTTTAACTAGAATTACATTTATAATTATAAATATTTAATAATACTTATTTAAAATAGTTGTGGAGGGTCAGGAAGAGTTACATGGATGTGCATGTTGATTCTATATTGCCTTGATACATGATGAAATGGGTTTGAACCCCATTTGGTGTTTAAATAAGGTGATGGCCTATGAATTGTGAATCTGGATTTCAGATTCACTGCTTCACATGGGAATGGCAAACAATCCCATAAATCAAACTAGTATGACTATACATAATGTATGGAAATGACTAATCAACTTTGCTCTTAGGAAAAAGTCGAAAAATCAGGAAGAACCTCATAGATGAGTATATGAAATTTCTAATGACTAGAATTTTTAGCAAAATGGCTCAATTGGTTAGAGCATTACCTTAAAATTCAAATTCAAGAATCTAAAGATCCAGTTTTGATTCCCATGCTAATACTGTCACTAGTTATGCCAGCAACACCTGAAGAAGAGAGAAAATAATATCTCTCAAAATGTTGTGCATATACTAACCTGTGTGCTATGTTGAATGTATTTGGAATATTTAAATAAAGTTAAAATTTTGTAAAACACATTCAATACTCATTAGATCTTGGAAATAGTCCAATATATAAGTACAACTAAAACACCATCACAAATTTCAGGAAAACACAAATAAGTGGTGAGATTTTAACAGTAATCGAAACAGTTATTTTCTTTTTATTAGAAGAGCTTGAAAGTTAATGACCCAAAACTATTTATTGTATGGAAGATAATATAAAAATGGAATTTGGTATTTAAATGATAGATGGAGTTTTTTTATCTACTGAAATGTGGACAGCAGTCAAAGAACATGTTTTAGAAAATATACATAGTGATTAGATTTACTAGATTTTTTTATCATATAGTGTGTTAAAGAAATCCCAATCTTTGATATTTAATATGTCTTAACTATCCGGGTTTGAAGGTGGGTTAAATATATAGTTTTTATAAAAAATATAATTAGTATTAAAACATCTGATATTAAAATCTATGAATTGTCAATTCTGACTTCAATAAATAAATGTGTATAATGAATAATTAGAATGTTACTGGAAATAAAATCACAATGTATGACTGTCATTGGTTATAAAAAATGGTCAAAAGTGAAGAAAATTAAATAAATATTATACAAACAGTTAAAGACATGCTTTTACTTTCTACTACTATTCATTGCAAATAAAAATATCTTGAGTATAAGTAATGTATGCAAACAAACAGCTATAGTTAAATTTAATGTCACCTTTTTATCAAGTTGGAATGTGATATCTTTCCTGTGTGCTAATAGGTTGTGACAAAAATTACCTACCTGTATTGCAAAGATATTCATATTTTGAATGGAAAATTGTTGTGACATTTTTTTTAAAGTTCTTAATTAAAAGAATAATGGTGTGCATATATTTTATATTTATTAGATATGATTTTGCCTAAAAAATATCTACAGTGAAAGGATTACTGATACATATTAAATTTTGAAGCTTTTCACTATTATGAATTTCAAGTAATAACTGGGCTATGAATATGAGAAGTACATCTTCTTGAAAGTGCTCAGCCATTTAATTTAGTTTTCTATTTGTTGACAGCTTTACGTTGGAAGTGTGATAGCACGATTTAATATTATAATATTATGAATTTCTTAAATGATTTTGGCTTTACTAATAGTTTATATCCTTGATTTGATAAAAGATTCTTGTGATTTGTAAATGAAATTATCTAGTGGCAGTTGTCCATTGGTATCTTAAAGTATATTTTTGTCATTTAATGTGGTTGGAAATCAAGAAGTGTGGTTAATAAAAGATATTAAAATGAATTCACAGATAAATTTTAATCAAAATGTAGTGATTGCTTGATTATACACATTTGATGTGATAACCTTAATATTATATATGTGATTTTGATATTTGATTTTGTTTATAGATATCCATCCAAATTTCTAGTGAAATCCATTCAAATTTCTAGTGATTTCTATTGGATAGTTTTTTGAGAATATAAAGCAGAATCATTTATTGATATCATGCTGTGATATATAAAGTAAGAAAACCAGATGTCTTCGAAAAATTCTGGACAAACTCAGACATTTATATTGATTATACTAATAGTTATAGAATCACATCACTGGCATATGTTTTGGTAAAAATGGTATGGTCAAATGAGAAAAAATCTTTTCATCAAAAACTTTGCCAGAATTGGATGGGTTAGGTGAAATGACTGACTTGTACATTATTTTTTATATAACTGTTCATGATTGGGTAAAGATTATTAAAGAATAATATAAGTATGATTTGCACTAAAAACATGTTTTTTTTGTTCATGATTGGGTAAAGATTATTAAAGAATAATATAAGTATGATTTGCACTAAAAACATGTAAAAACACAAAGCTGACTTTTTTAAATTCTTTATATATTGAAGCAATAATGCAAGTGTGGCTGAGCACTTTCAAGGGACACAACCCTCATAGTTCATAGCCATATTGTAACTAACAAAACTAATAATGCAAATTTATGCAAATGAGTTTATGCACTTTTTGGATATATTGTAGCATGTATCGTTTCTGTTGATGGTGTGATTGTGCCTAGCAGAAAAGTAAGTCTCTTTTATTTTTATTTTTAAGTCGTGGTGTTCTCTAAAAACAACCACAGGGTCAATCGGTTCACAATCGTGCCCTGCTGAGATGCGATGCTGGGTGAAAACTGAGTTACAAATTGGGTCTGTTAGTGCTTTGTTGTATGAATATATATGTTGAGACAGACATGTTGATATCTGAATAAAATGGACAGATGCAAATATTTCTGATGATTAATAAAATAAATTTAATGAATAACAATATTTATAGAGTATGTAATATCTAAAAAGTTTTAAGTAGTTGTAGGTAAGTTTGCTTTTATTGTGTGACAAAGTTACATGTTGTTTTACAAGAAACTTATTTACATAAACTGCATTTAAATGTTTTAAAAAAATTTCATTTTATTTTAAGTAATACAGATGTGCATGTGTGTGTGTGTAAAAGTAAAAGTATATAAATAAAATTAGATTTTTTAAAATATTTTAGTTAAAATAATTATATTCTACATTAAAATCTAGCTATATCAATGAATTCATGTGAAGCTACACTTTGTGTACACTAAACACATAAGTGATTCAATCATTTTGAACTCTAACCATAAATTTTTCCTTGATAAAATTATTGACTTAAATTGTGCATATGACCATACTTATTTTTACTCCACTTTTATTAATTTATAGTTAATTGTAATATTATTGATAAAATCCCAGCCATACATATTTTTTATATTGTTATCATTATTATGTATCTGTACTCCTTTATTAAAAGTATTAGACTACATTTATCTAATTATTATTGTTTTATATCATATAACCATGTATTTTTATATTTGTTTAATTAACAAAGATGGCAATGTTTGTGCAACCATTTACATATTTTTAGGAATTTATAAAGAAAAGACTGAATACAAAAATATATAAAAAAATGAGGTATCAAGAAGGATTAGAATTTTGTAAAATAATGCAAAAGAGTTGATAATGATACAAGAAAATATATTGTGAAATAGCAAAGAAAGCTATAGAAGAGAATAATAAAAATCTCAAGAGTGGTAATGATAAAAAATTTATTTTTGCAAATAGAAAAAATATCTGAACTATTACTAAAAAAAAAAAAAAGATGACATCATGAAATATGTAGAAAATTTTTATAAAGAATTATATAGCAATAAAAAAACAAAAAATATTGGTGCTGATATAGTACGCACTTGGTGGCCATTTTGAATTTGAAAACACCCAAAAACACTGCTGGCACATGCAAGCGATAAATGACATCAACTAGAAACACTCAGTTTTCAAAAAAATAAATCGCCTAAGGCACTACAATTAAAAAAGAGTGGTGGGAAGGCACTACACTTAAAAAAAGTGTGGGAAAATGTCACATTAAATAGCCTAAGGTGCTACTATAAAAAAATGCATTTTTTAAAAAAAATCGTAAATGATATTTACAAAACCCCTTTAAAATATAGCGATCATTAGAAAAATAATAAATGCTATTTTAAAAAGCTCACTCTGGTCTTTCAACACTATATACTAAATCAGTATTATAATTTTAAAAAACAATATTTAAAAACTACAATGCTATAAATCAAACATTGGGTTGTAACGTCACATTAAATAGGCTAAGGTACTACTATCAAAAAAAAAGTGCAGGGAAAAGAAAAAGAAGTGAACATTGAAAATTAAAAAATCCTTTAAGATTAACCAAAAGTGCTAATTTATATATATAGTGATAATCAAATACTGTAATAGTAAATCTTAAACAATTAACTTATGTTAAGGCATTTTTTTAAAAAAATCGTAAATGATATTTATAAAAATCCTTTAAAATATAGCGATCATTAGAAAAATAATAAATGCTATTTTAAAAATCTCACTCCAGTCTTTCAACACTATATACAGTATTATAATTTTAAAAAACAATATTTAAAGTACTTTAGCAAAACAATAAAGAAAAATGCAATATTTATTTAGACAAAAATACTTTAAATAAGTTACTATTTAAATTTGCATATGATTATTTAATCTTAATACATATGATTTACAAAGATAGTTTAATTATATATATATATTTAGCATTAAATATCGAAAATAAATATCAGTTTTCTTGGCAAAGCCAAAGGTTACAATATATATTATAACCTTTTAATTGGTTCATTATACTAATTGAGTATATAAAATGTATATATTAGTCCAAAATTTTAAAAATATAACTTGCAGAAATAAATGACATTTAAGAAAAAATTTAGTGGGGTCAAGGAATGCACTTTTTTGTAATTATTTTCTTTTTATATTTCAGTTATGTAATTTTAATGTAAATGATTTTAACAAAGGCAAACTCATTTACATGTATAACTAGGTTAGTTTTAATTAGAAGTTACTTTAGGAAGAACTTCAATTTTAGTATTATATATTATGGTGGTCCTAAAACAATGAATTGGTTATTTTCTGCACTGAATTCTGATAAATAATATTAATAAAATAATTTATTTATTATTAAATTAAAAAAATATTATTAAAATGACTTGGTCAAACATATTTTATTTTTTAATTAAAAATTGTTTAAACTTTGTCAATATAAAAAAAAATATTGATTTTTTTTGTTAAACTTTAGACAGCACATTAAATATTAAAAAACTGTTAATCAATTTTCAATTCATTGACCAATGAAATTTAGTTAATTGTTTTCCATGTCATGCTTTTTGGGGATATAAATAGAAATGGATAGATAAACTTGTGGAGGAAAAAAAATCATTAAAGAAAAGTGAACTGTTGTTTTATGTAAATAGTTCGTAAAAACTTAAGATATTTTATTTTTGTAAATGATTAAATAAGCAAGATAATTGTGATGAAATGAATATAAGATACTTACTAGTAGTTTAAAAATAAGAAAGTTTAAACTAATTTCTTCATCTGCATCACAAATTACAATCTGAAAATTCAATTTACAATTTTAAAAATGCCATTTAAGGAAAAAGTTCAAGAATATATTATTATTGATGGAAAAATCATGAAGGACAAAAATACCCTATTTCAATTAATTAAAAGGTAGAAATAGTCACATAAGAAAATACTTTCTATTTATCTCTGCTTTGTTAACTAACTTAGTTGATAGCTTAATTATGAAGAGGAATAAAACAAATATATAAAGTGTTAACTTTTATAAACTAATGAAAATCATTTACAGAACTTTAGCATAATTTATAATGGAACCTAGAAGTTAAAAGAAAATAGTTATTTTTGTTAATTAAAGTAACTTGTATTATTCTAATTAATCTTATGAAATTAATATTTAAGGAATAGACATTCGGAATATATTTTATAATAAAAAAATATTAATTCAACAAATATGATAGTGAATGTTTATTATCAATTATTTTAAATGAAAACTTATATTAAGGAAGATTATTTTATTTAGCCAATACAATTTTTTTATTGTATTAAAAAATATTAAGAGGATGTGAATTCAACAAAGAACGATTAATTTCAAGTATGCCAAATAATGATAAAAGATTATAATATAGGAGATTTAACATAAATGAACTTATGTTTATCTTCAAGAGGAAAATAATATTCATATAAAATACAAAAATAAAATAAAAAGTTTAAGTGGAAATGACTTGTTAGTTAATGCTGCGAATAATTAAATATAATAATGATGAGATCAATATTCACCTATGTTTTGACTTGATTGTTTAACTACAATTTTTATGAACTTTTATATTTATGTGTAGTTAAGATTCAAACATGTTTAAATATGAAAAATCACTCAAAGAAGCATTGAACTTTTAGAGTTTATATTCCATTATTTTCATTTATGAGTCTTACATGTTTTTACATAGGATCCTGGGAATTGTTAGTCAATGAAAAAAATCAGAATAACTTGCAAAGAAGTGTTAAGCATTACGTTGAAGTCTATACGAATGCAGAGCAAGGAAGAGGAATAAAAAAAATTAACAATATTTTTTTGAAGTCTATAAGAATACAGAGCAAGGAAAAGCAATAAAAAAAATTAATATTTTTTTTCTTTGGGTCTTGTTTTTAAATATAAATACAATATTAGTTATTAAGTTTAGTATTAAGATATTTGAATTGAATATATTAATGTTTTCTATTTTTAATGTTTATTTTTAAATTAATGTGTTTAAAAATTATACTTAATAAATTAATATAGCATGTGTGAATGTGGGAGAGAGTATGGTAAAACAATACTTTGTTTCTATTGTAAAATAATGTTATTTAAATTAATTTATTGGATATTTAAATATAAAATATTTAATAAGTAAATTAATATCATCATAATGAACCAAGAGATGGGAATCATGGTAATATAAAAAAATATCTATGAGATTTGAATCTTAAATACTAATATAAAAAAGGGGTAAATATATGAATGATAAAGGTGACCAAAGAATTTTGATCTCAGTTTAGTGTAATAGAAGTAGAATATTGATATTTGTTAAATTATATATAGTTCGTTTTGAAATATATAATTATTAGATTTGTAGAATAACACTTGACAGGAAGGTGACATTGTAGTATTAGTCTTGTGGTAAATTGTAGTGATTGATGCTTATAATCAGATAAGTTATCATTCCAGGATAGGATAAAACACTTTCCTGAAAAACTGATAGAAATAGCATAATAGGATTGATCTATGTGACACCCATATTTGTATTTTTGGTACATAGAGATCAGAGGAATTTTCATAAAATATGTATGTTAATTTCCATAAGAGCTTGGTATAGAAGCCCAGATGTTAAAATAGTATTACCAAGACAAAAATGATTACTTCTCAAGACATAATATTCCATTTTAAAAAAAGTAGACCTATATTTCCATATTTATAGTTGTTGGTTTATTAAAATCAGTTTATCCATTGAATTTTTTTTAGATAGTAAAGAAAGATATAGGATAAACATCAGATGAAGACTAGTTATATATTTTGAGAAATATAATTTTCTAGCTTAGTGGTAGAGGACTGTTTGAGATGAAGTTGGATAAATACAAAACAAATGTTATAGTACTGTACTGGTCGATTTTGTCTATTCATATAAAAGATCTAGCATCTAGGCAAAAATACCTCAAGTCCAATCATGCACAAGATACATAAGTCAGGAACACTCATGAACTCTGCCCTATTTGTCTATTTTCCAGATCTACCAACTTATGAGCAACAATCCTGATGATACCGATCTAATTTATCTCTCTTTGCCGGCATCGCAAAGTGAAGACACAAAAGACTCTAATTTAAAATTATATACAGAATATTTTAGCATAAAATAGAAGTTTGACCTATTTAAAGGTCATGACCTTTTACATTAATTATATATAGAGAGGTTTAGTGGGAGATCATCTAGTCAGGGCAAGCATAATTTAATAACTAAAATATTTATATTTTAAGTAAAAGAAACAATGATTCTGCAAGTTTATGATATATATATATAAGATTTATTAATTTACATAAAATATGCATAAATATGTGGTTTATTATTTAATTAATCGTCATTGTCCTCTTAACGTATATATAATTTGATTGACATTTATACAGTAGCAGGTAAATCACATGAAATTTGTTTATAACTTAGAAAATGACAACTTTAATTATTATTCTATTTTATAGCGGTTAGCTCATATGCCAATAATTTATAAATATATTGATGAACAGTTGATTTAGCGCTATGAGAAAATATCTTTGAGAGATACCAATCCACCCCACAGAAAAGAATAGATCTTGACTGATTTAGCTTACAGAGATCATTTTATGATTAAAATATTAACTTTACTAAAATACATTGTTATATTCACAATCAAAATGGTCTGTTTTTACTGAGTGAGAAACATGTGAGATAGTTCATTAAAATATATAATAGTGTCACAAAAAGATGCGCATATTGTAACGGTATATGCCGTTACATTAATTTAAATTTAGAATAAAAAAAATTTTTAAGTTTGTAAATAAAAAACTAAAAGCTAAAATTAAAAAGAGTTGTTCAATGTATGTATATATTTGCACAGATGCAAAACTTCAAAAATTATTTTATTTTAAAAAAAAAAAATATTTGAACGTACTTTTTTATAAAAAAAAATACAAGATCCAAAGAAAATATTTTTGTAAATGGAAATGATGTATTTATTAACTAAATGAAAAGCAAACTAGCCCTTGGGCTCTTATATAAAAAAGTCAGATAAAGATATAAATAAGAGAATAAAAAAATTAGAATGTCCAATAGAAGCAATAACCAATTGCTCGGACCTTAATGGAAATTATTGGAACAGGAAACTATGTTCAATGAATCTGGAGAAGTACTATAAAAAAAAAATATTCAAATTAAAACAGTTCCAGCTTGATTTTGTGAGAAGGATGATAAGATGCACTTGTCACTTTCTCTCACTGATTTCAAATAAAATGACTGTAGTACCAGGATTGAACCAGCTAAGGCCACCTCCAGGACAACTGACCAGACTTCAAATAGAGACGTCATGGGAATTGGCAACAGGAACCGGGATTTTTCTACTGTAAGACATGAACTATAAAATTTAAAAATAATTAAGAACTTTCGTTAAGATTTGACAAGCTTTTAAGATTCAGCTAACCTAAATTTTAAAGTGAATTCTTATCTGACTTTCAAGTTTTCAAATTAATTATTAATGTTTAATTTTTATATATTTGAGTTTGCTAAAAAATCATTTCTATTTTTTTTTGTTATTAATATTTATTGTACAAATTATTTTAAATGCATTAAATTTAAGTTGGGTATAGACACTTGCATAGATTCATTTATGTTTAATTATGTTTTTGTTTTCATATTTGATTAAAATATATAGACATTTGGTAAATAATGATACCTTATGGTGGGTATCTAAATTGTATTTATTCGGATGTCTTTTAAGTTATTGGTGTCAATGCAGCATCTTATGATGAATGCCATTGGGTTTCTTGTAAATTTCCCTCTGCAATTCCATCAATGACTTTATATTTTGATCATTTATGTTTATTTTGAAATGTTTTTAACCATGTAATCTATGTAGCCAATCTATACTCAACATTAAAAAACAAACTTTTATAAAATTCATCTGTGTGAACTTATATAAATGTTAAATTTAAGTCGAACATGAATGGCTATATAGATTTGTAAAGTTATATTAATTAATTAAGGTTAAATAAGGGATAGAATATTTTCTTTTCAAATGCAATCTATGTAGTCTATTCATACTCGATAATCTTAAAAAAATATTAAATTCATCTGTGTGGATGGTTTAAAATTTTAAAATAATGATTTAAATTAAAAGTTAATATTAAAATCTAAAATAATAAATGTTATTCCTCAAACTTTAAATGATTATATATGTGCTTAAATAAATGTTGTTTGTGTGTTAATTACTGGCAGTGGCTGTTATTTTTTTATATTTAAGATACAAATTAAACAAAGTTATATATTATTATCTCTGCATCTCCACTGAGCTAGTGGCAAGGGCTGATGGTCTTAATAAATAAAAGTTGGATCTTTAACAGCACGTATCTGCCTACTCTATAAATTTTCTAGGTTCAAGTAGCCTAGTGGTACTCTGTAGTGCAGATACGGTAAGACTAGACTCTTCCACTTCTTTTAAGACCATTATAATATGAAAATATTTATAAATATAATAAAGAAATCTGTTTAGTAGAATCATAACACTATGGTTTATGGACAGTCATAGGTTTGATTTATAGCAAGAATTTAAGAAAGCGGTGTATGCATGATGGTGGAATTAGATTATCCGATTTCAGATCCAAAAAAAATGTGCTTCCTAATTTGAGGACAAAGAATGGTGACTGAATTCCTTCTGCTATTTTGGCAGGTTCGATTCATAGAATGAAGGTGTCAGCTATTAATAACAATAGGCCAAGTATATTTTCCAGAGCAACCTTATGTCAATAGCTCATATGACAAAATGTCCCACGGGGGGGGGGGGTTTCCAGACATGTTCTTGGACTTGGAATGAATATACGGGATCCGGATTACCAGAAATCCCAGGGAATGAAGCACGAAGACACACAATGTGTATTTGAACATGTAGGCCTGTTTGCATACAATGTTTGGAATGAAATACATATAATATTTTAAAAACTAAGGATGAATGATTGATAACCTATATATATTGGGAATGTCCAACATAATAGTATGATTTAAATACTAAACAGTAATGAATTATTTAAAGTTATTACCAAAATATATAATCATTAAAATAGAGACTTCCCTCCCCCTTACTTGAATTTATCTATAAACTTCCCACAATGTTAAATAAATATGGGAATTTGTTTTTAAGTGCTTTGATATTATACTAAACATAATTTAAACATATACGATTGGGTTGGTGATTATTAATTTCATAATAAACAGATTTGATTTCATAAAGTTTGTAAGGTTAGCACTTATTAGTTAAATATAAAAAAACATTTCTTAGAAAAACAGATTTTCTACTCTATTTTTCTACAATGATATTATAAGATAATTATTTTATTTTTCCAACTTTGCAAGCATTCGCTGTCATCAAAATAACAAACTCATTTGAATGAAAAACTAGACTGACCCTCCCCATGAAAAGAAGGGGGAATAAAATAAAATAAAAAGATGAGCGAATATTCTTGCAACTTTAGGAAATTATTGGCATATTATTGAAACATAAAATATAAAAAATAAGGATTAGAATTATAATATATTACTGCTGCATGAAGGTGAAAGAAAATATTACATTTATTTAATAGGGGCTCAATGATAAAAGAAAATTAAAGGAAGTTATATAGAGTTATATAAGGCTAATATCAGATAAGTGAATTACAAATTATTTAACAAAATATTTAATTTCTGGTTGAAAGACCAGCTACTAGAATGATATTTTAAATTATATACAGGGTTATTAGAAATAATTATGGAAGGCTGAATTTAAAAGTTTAGACATTAGGCAGTGGCTAGAGTTCTTTTACCTTTGTAATTAATGGCAATTCTTGATGATTTCAGCATCCATTGGGGCTGGTGAACTACATCTAGTTAGATTTGGTCAGTCAGGCAGGTTGCATTTTATTATTTAGTCTTTAAGCATGGGTGGTGGGATCCTGGGTGATGAGTGTGGGAAGATCATGTTGAATGGAGAGAAAGGTGAAAAGTTCCACTACTTGTGACACATTGGATTATTATAATGACCAGCATTGATTATCTTTACCATTGCTGTTTAAATATTACAAGTTGTCTCTCTGGATTGAAATCTAGCAGTACTTATGCTAATTTTCTGTTTATCTTGGAAAGCACTTAGCTGCTAGACCTGAGGTACTTTATTCACTTAGTGGATCTGGAATTTGCTGACTGGATGCATCTTTTGTTTAAGTAAGTTTTAAAGACAATGCAATCCTGTTAAAATGTCTCAAACTGATTGTTTTAAAATATGATCTATGATTTTAAAACAAACTTGAAGTGGATAAAATTTCCAATAATGGATTCTTACATTATTCTATAAAATTATCATCTGTTTTAGATGGACTAATTGGGTTTCTGGTAAATTGTCTTAATTACATTCAAGAATATTCTTACAAGGATTGCACCACCTTTTTATGACTGCCATGATTAAAATAAATAATAAATAAATATAATTTTAAAAATACACATTAATATAATACATTTTAATTTGATATGCTTTAAAAGTAATTTCACTCACCTATAATATGTACATATTCATTAGGCACACATACGAATTAAAATAAAATCAAATATTTATTTAAATTAGTTACATTAAAAATATCTATATATATCTACGTCAGTTATTTTAATAGTTAAGCAAGAAGAAAAAATGTATTAATAAATGTGTATATATGCATAAAGATGGAGTTTGAATATGGTTTGGTGATGGGAGATTCTGAGTGGGCTGAGAAGCTTGATCCGAGTATCAGGTTGACTGCTTCAGTATTTAAATATCTAAATGATACCATATTAAAAGATAAAATGAGACCAATAATGAAAATAAAAAGAGATAAAGGAACAGAATGAATGATCATCTAGTAGTAATTATTCAATTATTTATTTTAATATGTTATAAATCTTATATTAAAAGTACAATATAAATCTGAAATTTATGTGCAATTATTGATAGAGGTTGCATGAATATAAAATATGAAAATTTAATAAAGTATTGTGTTTTATGTAAGTGATGTAAAATTGATAATGTATTGCATTATTCAATGGAAGAGAACTAAAAATCGAACCCTTATTGTAAAATTAATTTGAATTCATTCTTAGAATAAATTTAAGATGGTACAGAAGTTCACAAGAGATTGTTATTGGAATATCTTTGCAAATTTACATTTTATGTTAAGATGAAATTTAAAAGAGTATATATATGTAAATTATGTTAATTCATTGAAGTGACTAAAAATAGGAAGGCTGTTATAATTGTCTTCTACAGTTTCGGATGATAGTAAAAGTATAGCTCGGTTTTATCATTAATGTAATGAAAATATGAGATATTCAAATATAATTAAATCATTTATTGGAAAGTAAGATAGTAAATAATAAATGTTAATTTCTTATATAATTATTAAAGCTAGGTTAATTTTACGATGACAATTTAATTTACATGTGTAATGTTAGGTGTGGTTATTATTATTAGGATGATTGGATCTTAGTAAAATCCCTCCTATTATCTTATAGTAATTATTTTATTATAAGAGAATAACTGTTGTCCTTGAGTTATCCGTAAGGTAGTAGTAGTTATAAAGTATTTTAGAATACATTTAATTTCATTATTTTGTATGTAATTTATTAGATAAATGAAGGGAAAAGTAATTATTATCTTCAATGAAAGATTATATTAATCACTGTCTGTTGTGATTTTCCTAAGGAATTATCAGGATAATGGTTAGAAATTTCTACTGTAGCTATGCCGTTGAGGAGTATATTCTATATGCTTTCTCAATGTTGAAACCGCTATATATTGTAACCATTTCTTAAAGTCTACCTTATATGTTATATATGTTTCTAGTTAATTGTTGAGTCTCATAGTTTTTTATATATTTTAATATCTGAGCTAGGCTAAGGATAGGATTGATTTGTAGTTTTTATGTGGTAGTTCAGTGTGGATAGGCTACAATATATATCAGGGACTCAGCTGCAAGTTTTGATTAAACATGCCCTTGTTAGTTTTGTGTGGAAAAAAAATATCAATATGTACCATCAAGGCAATTATTTCTATAAGCATTCGTGTTTTTTTTTAAAAAAAATGTTTGTTCAGTGATTATTATAAACAATATTCTAATTTGAAATTTTTTACAGTACTTGTAGTAATGTTCGTGTTTATATATATATATATATATAATAGCACCACTTATATATGTTGTTTAATATTTCATCCAGTGGGCTAGCTTTAATTAGGAATTATTTTCTGTTAAGTGAATTCAGTTTAATTATATTTTTCTTAATTTAATTTATTTTTGGCTCTAAAATTTCTCCACTGTTTCAAGTGCAAACATTTGATCAAAAATAAATTAACTTCTTGCTAGATATGTGTAAGTGTATATATACGAGTTACATGATTTACTTTTTTTAAAAAAAATAAAATTTAAAATAATAAAATAGAAAAATTAAAATTAATATTTAATAGTTTGGGAAAAGTTAAAATAAAAAGAAAAATGTTGGGAATAAGTTAGAAATTATTTAGTAATTATAACTTATCTTTCTTTTACATACTTTTAATTTCATATAATTCTTTCGAAAGTACTTTTGTTTTAAAACATTTTTTTTTATTATTAAAAAAGGATTTTATCATTAATTAGAATAATTCCTACAAAACTAATCAGGTTCTGAAGATTAAGATTTCAGACTGATTAAATGAGCAATGTATGGCTATTTTCGATGTAATTAAAATAGAAAAACAAAAAAATAAAGGAATGTACTTTTTAATTAAGAAAAAATTTAAAAATCAAATGTATTGATAGCGTCGAGCAAAGGTAGGGTCAAGAGTATATAAAAAGCTGACATTCTCTATTGTTATTATTGAGATTCATATTCAGACTTCAGAAAATATTACAGAAGATGGTTAAAATATAACCAAGATCAACCAGCAGCAATGAACAAAGTCAATGAGCTGCTAATAGTTCTGCATAATGAAACCATTCTTCTATTATCATGCCATGAAAGAAATGAGTGGCTAGACTCAAACACTGGTGTTCGGTCATTTTCCTTTGCTCGTCTCCTGTATACCATTAGCCAAATGCCATGATATATTGCTCTGACTCACCTTCTGCCAATGTTTGAACCTGTCATACCAAATCAAGGGAAACAACCCACACTGTAGGATGCAGAACCAAGAAGCTTTACTTATACTGAAATACTCGCTTACCAGGAATATGATCAGATCAGAAAATAGGGTGATCACCCACATATGAAAACCAGACTGTGCTATACTTAGATCTAGGTAACTATTATCCATTATTGTCATTATTAAAACTTTTGAATTCTTAATACTAGTATTAAACTTTTAAAAATCTTTCCTTGAATAGAACTTTAGATTTCACTCAGAAGCATGCATATTTGTTTTAAATGTAGAATATCTCATATACTATTTTTATTATTGTCTTTTAATACCTTTATGTAAATTATTGTCATGTACATCTCGGTCTCATGTTTTAAGAACTAGCTATGGGTCAAGCATTTGAAACATGTTAATGACATTTCATGGGTTCCAATTTAAGTATTGGATGGTGCCCTGGGTTTAAACTCGTTATAAATAATCCCCATGAGGTGTTTCACACAACCAGAGAGAGTTACCTCGGTTTGGTAAGATGACTTTTAGTTTAATACTTTATTAAATCTTGGTCTGGCCAAAGGTATGATTAATATATAAATATTAATCATATTTACTCCTCTGCTTGAGTAACAAGTCTCTAAAATCATATTAGAGTTTAATATGTTTTAATTGAATGAATAATAAGTAATTAGACTCTGAATAAATAGTAAAAAAAGTTCTTATATATGGGGGATCCCATTAGGAATATGTTTAACATTTTATCCAGTGGGCCAGCTTTAATCAGGAATTATATCTCTAGTTTCTGTTATAATTTATATTTTTCTTTTAGTTAGTTTAATTTATTTTTGGTTCTATTATTTACTGATGTCCTCTAAAATTTCTCCACTGTTTCAAAGTGAAAACATTTGATGAAAAATCAATTAACTTCTTGCTAGATATATATATATATTTCTATCAAACAAAGCCACTCAATTTTGTTAAATACATTTGCAAAGTTCAACATGATCTTAAAACTTGAGCACAAGACTAGCACCAATTTAACTAAAGCCTCCTCTGCATTAATGTAATTGTTGCTAAATTTGTGTTCAAGCTTTAAAAACACATTGAACTTTGTAACTATATTTAATAAAGATTGAATAACTATGTTGGAGTTTCAACTGACTTCCCATGTGACTGATAATACTAGGTTCAATTAATAGCAACATGTCTAACAAAAAATTAGCATTATTAAATATTTGATATTTAATTAAATTATATATTTATATGATTAATAAACAATTTTAATATATAAATATTAGATTTATAAAAACAATCTTCCTAGTCATTATATTGATGGCAAAAATTCTTCTAAAGCCAACTGGATGCGATTTGTTAACTGTGCTCGGAATGAAATGGAACAGAACTTAATAGCCTTTCAATATCATAGTCAAATATATTATCGTACTTTCAAGCCTATTTTAGCTTTCCAAGAATTATTGGTGTGGTATGGTGAAGATTATGGATATGAATTAAATATTGATGCAGATAATTCATGTAAGTTTTATTGCTTTTTAAAATATACATGTATTATCTAATGATATTTCTGTTACAATATATTTTGGAAGCATATTGATTGATTTATATTTATGTAACAATAGAATATATGTGTTAATGCATCTTAATAATGTAAAAGTGTATGTTGTAGTTTTAAAATTGATATTTTAGAACAAATTTTCAAAGATTAAACTATGTTTTAGATGAGAAAAGTTTGTAAATATAAATGGGTCATCGTTTTTAGATACTCAGCTGTTGACTTTTCATATTATGGTTTTTTACAAAACCTTAATTCCAATTCATTCTTCAATGATTTCAGGATTAAAATCTGATCTTGACATTAACATTAGAGTTGCACTTCATTTAAAAATATCTTCATGCTAGACTTATTAGGGACTTGAAAACTCTTCATGCTATTTAATCACTTATTATAATCTTACCAGAACTTCACTCAATGTTTTTGAACATTTTTTTTTATTGTTCTAACATTGCTGTATGATTATCATTCTGGTAATTCTTCTACTTGTACTGATCTCATTTTAATGTTATTCCCAAGTGGAATTAAATTTTTTTATTAATATAATACATGAAAATAAAATAGATATATGGTACAAATGTTTCACTCTATATTCCTATCCATTATTCTTTTGGTAATACAATGTTAATATAATTTAGTTTCACAATACCTTTCATTTTGTTCACTTTACTCCTCTATTCTAACTTGATTTTTTTTAAAGCAAGTCTTTCTTGATATTTGACAAAATGTTACAATATGTAAACATATGTAAATAAGCATTTATTTTTATATAGCGCATGTTTACAATTGTATTACATTCAAATATCAGCCTTTCAAGCTAATTGTGCATGTGCTTTTGCGAGTGTTAATAATAATAAATGAATACTTTCCTCTCCAATACAAGATATAGTATTTATGCAGGAATAAAATGAATCCATTTATTCCTATGACTCAAATGCTTATATATGAGCAAATCTGAAGTACTGGCAAGGAAAGCGTGAGAATGGACTGCTCACTTTAAATTAATTATTAACACTCACAAAAGCACATGCACAATTAGCTTGAAAGGCTGATATTTGAATGTAATACAATTGTAAACATGCACTATATAAAAATAAATGCTTATTTACATATGATTAAGTTTCAGTTAGAGTGATGTTTAGTAAATTCGAGACAATTTCACCGACGTCATTCATTCAGACATCATATATAGTAATTTAAAGTGAGTGGTCCATCCTCACACTTTCCTTGCCAGTACTTCAGATTTGCTCATATATAAGCATTTGAGTTGTAGGAATAAATGGATTCATTTTATTCCTGCATAAATACTATATCTTGTATTGGAGAGGAAAGTATTCATTTATTATTATTAACACTCGCAAAAGCGCATGCAAAATTAGCTTGAAAGGCTGATATTTGAATGTAATATGTAAACATAATAGAACATTATTAGCATTTTCCACTGTTTATTATTTTATGCACTGAACTTCTTTAATTAAAATCTCCTTAGATAAACAGTGCACTCATGATATCTGCTATATTTTGCTTCAAACCTTTCTCTCATACATTGCATGTAATAGCTCATGTTTTGATGATAAACTTTGTTTATTGAACAGCAAGTGATATATAATAGATAATTTATATATACATATTATATGTGTAAAAAAGCAATTGTTAAACTAGAAATCTGGAACTACCAAAATGTCTACCTGAAAAGAAAATAAGTGATAAACTGGAAATCTGAACCCAAAGAAGAAACAAAAGTTATATAGATGAATGTTCATTTATATAAGTTTGTCTTCCTTTTTTTCTTTGCAAGATTCACAATTTCAGTTTATATTCATCCCTATAGCTTTTTCTTTTCAGCTTTCCAGTTTGTCATTTTTATTTTAGATTGACATTTTTTTAAGGTAGTTCCAGATTCCCAGTTCAACAATTGCTTTCATTTCAGGTTAACATAAATTGAAACAATCATAATTTTGGATGCATTAGTTTTTTGTTGAAAGTTTCTTCCAGGGGTATTTTCCTTTTACATTCTTTTAGAAAAGTTGATTACATAATTGAGACAGTAGTGATCAGCATTCAGCAAGAGCGTAGTCTAAGATTCTGGTAACCTTTTGTAATAGTATACTACTTTATAAATATTTCTTTTTTTTAACCAAGTCAGATCAATCTAGCATAAACTTCCAAGCTCTTTTTTGATTGCTCTCTTTGCAACATTTGTCTCTTCTGGACCAATATGATCATCTCTATTCTCTAGGCTTCTTTAGTCAAATGCAGATTTCCTCCTTGATCACATTTTTCCTCCATTTCATTCAGTTTTGCATTTGTTAGAACATAAGATTATATTTAATTATCTTAAACCAAAAAATGTAAACTTTTAAAATATTTTATAAAGAAGTTCACATCACTCTCCCTTCCACGTAACTTTTTACTAAACATACTATTACTCATTATTTGACTTCTTTAAACCAAACTATCTTTATCTTTGTATTTATCTATATAGTTGACTTTATTCTGGATTTCTATTCTCCTCATACACGTATAATCAATATATACATGCTTAAAATAAATGTCATATACCAATTGATATATCCAACTGATTGGCAGTAGCATACATCCTGGGATAGATAATAAATCCAACCATTAGATAATAAGTACATAAGAACTACCTGAATTTACATATAACCTTTCACTGCTTTATATTTATCTCAAAAAGATTGATAATCAGGTGTATATGACATTAAATATATTAAATCTACTAACTTTTCTAAACCTTTGATATTTTTTTAATAATGCAGCACTTAAATAAAAAACTTTAGTAAGGTAAAATGTAAGGAACCATATTTACTTTTTTTTTAATTCTAAATCTTCAAACAGAGAAAAATTCTTTCATATTTTTTTTGAGTATATGGTATATTTGCAGTTAACATTTATGTGGTGAGTTATTAGACATGTAGTTAAAAACTTTCATATTATTTTACAGATGTTGCAACTTTGGAATTTGTGTTTTTATTAGATAAACTAATTATATTTGGCTTGTTGAAAGCTCACATTTACATCACTAAGTTCTTTTCTGAATTTAATTTCTAATATAGATACATTTGTATTACATTCGAAAACCAATTTTAATGTAAAGTTGCACCCCAAATCAGTTTCCATTATAAGTAAAATATGTAGCCTTTACTGTTATGTAATTAATGTCTTTATATCATTTGTTTGATTATAATAATTTAAACTATTTTGATATTTTAGCCATTATATCTTATATTATTTAATACCAAAATCTTAATTAAATGTATATATATATTTTAGGCTGTAAAGGACCATTTTCAACAAAAGAATTGATTATATATGAAAAAAATAACCAAATACCCAAACATGTTCAATATTTAGATTCAAATCAGATATCAAACTTCATTGATAATAAAATCGGTTGTACAACTAAATATTTGAACTCTGATATGAAAATTAAGAGTTTATCAATCAGTTGGTCATCTATTCTCAAACACATAAGTGAAAAACCTTCTAAAGATTTTGACTGTGGTGTTAGATTTAGGCGGCCATCTCAACTTACACAGCACAAAATATCTTTTAATGATTCTAACTGTGATGTTAGATTTAGTCAGTCATTTGATCTCGCCAAGCACAAACGAATTCACACAGGAGAAAAACCTTTTAAATGTTCCGATTGTGATGCTAGATTTAGTCAGTCATCTCATCTAATACAGCACAAACAAATTCACACAGGAGAAAAACCTTTTAAATGTTCCGACTGCGATGCTAGATTTAGTCAGTCATCTACTCTAATACGGCACAAACGAATTCACACAGGAGAAAAACCTTTTAAATGTTCCGACTGTGATGCTAGATTTAGTCATTCATCTAATCTAATAAATCATAAACGAATTCACACAGGAGAAAAACCTTTTAAATGTTCCGACTGTGATGCTAGATTTAGTCATTCATCTAATCTAATAAATCATAAACGAATTCACACAGGAGAAAAACCTTTTAAATGTTCCAACTGTGATGCTAGATTTAGTCAGTCAAATGATCTCACAACTCACAAACGAATTCACACAGGAGAAAAACCTTTTAAATGTTCCGACTGCGATGCTAGATTTAGTCAGTCATCTAATCTAATACGGCACAAACGAATTCACACAGGAGAAAAACCTTTTAAATGTTCCGACTGTGATGCTAGATTTAGTCAGTCAAATGTTCTCACAACTCACAAACGAATTCACACAGGAGAAAAACCTTTTAAATGTTCCGACTGTGATGCTAGATTTAGTCAGTCAAATGTTCTCACAACTCACAAACGAATTCACACAGGAGAAAAACCTTTTAAATGTTCCGATTGTGATGCTAGATTTAGTCATTCATCTAATCTAATACGGCACAAACGAATTCACACAGGTGAAAAACCTTTTAATTATCCAGGCTGATATTACACAGCACAAATTCACACAGGTGAAAAACCTTTTAATTATCCTGACTGATCTTACACAGCACAAATTCACACAGGTGAAATACCTTTTAAATGTTTTAAGATGCTATATTTCATCAGCTAATTTCAAAGAAAAAAAAGACATTCACACAAATGACAAAACTTTTAGGTCTTCTATGATGCTAAATTCAGTTAGTCATCTAAGCTTATAAAATATGAATTCATATAAATCAATTATATTTTTAATGTTTTCATTACGATGTAGATCAATTTGTTATTTATTTTCATACAAATTCACACAGGTGAATAACTTTCTTAATTGGTCTGCCTGTGATTCTGAGTTCAATCATTCATTTAATGTTTGATTCAATCTGTTATATAATGTCTGACAATATAAATGAATTCACACAACAAAGATAAACCCCAACTTAAAATACCAGATATAGCTTTAATAAATGATTTTTTTTCACCACAGTACTCCAATTTTAAAAGAGTAAATTAACTGATGACAGCATTGATTTAAATGCACTTCAAGAGACTTCTCATTTCTCTATTAATACTCATTGTAAAATTTATAGCTTAAAATTGATTTTGGTCTACCAAATGAAATATTTTCTATTAAAAATAGTTCAAATTAATTAGCTTTTACAATCTGTTAAATAATTGTTAAAAATACAATATTTACAAATCTTTATTGCATCTTTTTTTATATAAGAAATTTCTTTGAATATGATATAGCTTGTTTTAGGCATCAACTGGCACAGATTAGGTAAGTATATTAAGCATACCCGTTGTACACTTGATCTGATAAAAGTATTTTGATTCCTAAATGTTACCCCATTAAATAGTTATAGTTGTAAACTGTACTTAATTGTCTGGAAAAAAGGATACTAATATACAAATAATATAAAATGCAATAGAGCATCTTAAATTGTATAAAGGGCACATCTTAAAGGAATAATATTTTTATCATTCTTTTTAAATTTAAGAGTTTATAGATATCATGATGGCCTGGCTTGATAGGTTTTTAAAAAAGAGATCTGATAAAATTTGAAGTGTAATACAGGACCACAAAACTATTGCAGCATGTACACATAAATAAGATCTTTGATAATTGTACAGTAAAGAGTACAGCCTTCAAACAAATATTAAATTGTTAATGATAGCTGTTATGTTGGATTAAAATTTTATTTGCCAATAAGTTGGGTTTCCATCTAGATGTTTTCAACAATTTTACATCATATAACAACTCAAGCCAACAGTAAATAAAATAGGAACAAGTAAAATTAAAGAAACACATTCACATCTCCAGTATATCCAGCACAAATGTGTGAAGATCATCCATTCATCTGGTTAAGAGATGTAATAAAAAGTCAAAATTAATGTATTTTCTAATGACATTGAAAGATTCATAGAAAACTGTGGTATGAGAAAAATAAATGGTTTCCAGCCATCATGATAAGCAATTTAAAACAAACAGTATCTAGGCATACTGGAAAAGGTGCTCACCTATACAGAAAATAAATCACATAGAATAGGTATAAAGAAGATTAAAAATACACTGACATTCAGGAATTAATCAATGAGATTAAATCTGTGGTAGAGAAAGATGTTAATTGTGCAGGTAAATAAATAATTTGTACATATGTAAATAAATTGTGATACATTATTTAAATAATGGAGAAATGAGAATTAAGTAGTGGATGTTTAAAAATCTTCAAAATAAAATTAGACAGATAAACTAAATCTGCATTTGTGCCCTTAAAATACAATGATGGAAATTAGTGATAGCTAAAAAACCTGACAAGAAACTAGTTGTAAAATAATGAAGAATATATATTCATGTTTGATCAGCGAAAGTTAGCCTGTGCTTTTAAAAACTATCTTCAAGGTTTTTGAAATATCAAATTATTAAATATAGGGGAAAAAATAATGAGGGTTTATGTACAAATTTTGTCTAGTAACCTACAAGTTATTAAGGATATGTTAAAAATACTTTTAATAAGACTAGTGCATTGTTAGATATGTATTGTTAAGATATCAAAACATACTCATATTTGGTTATATAATTTATGTACAATATGAGGGAATTTTTAGTCCCTGAATCTTTTATACAATTTCTCCAGTTGTATTATTTAACTTAAAATATATGCCATTTCCAATGATTTGATTTGATTGTATTTGCTTTTTTTTTCTATTTTTTTTTTTTTTTTTTGTGGTTATAAAAATGTTATTAAATATTTCTGTTCATTAAAATGTCAATTTTATTTGTTACCATGAATCTTATTGTATAAATAAATTTTCTTATAACACTGAAATGTCATTTTATATTTTTAAGACTTTTTTTTTCTATAGCTTTCCTTGCCATTGCAAATTTTGACAAAGCAGAGTGTCTTGCACATGATTTTTATATTTATTCTTCTGTGTTTAATTCAGTTAAGAAGCAAATGGATAGTACAATGTGTTTACATACATACACATTACACACATGTATGTATGGGTGTATATATACATATATTGTAACCCCTCACACTGTCAACCAACAACCACAAATACCTGGGGGGGGGGGATTCTATGGATCATAGAATAAAATATTAATTTAACTTTACCTTAAATTTACTTATGAGGTTCTTAATTAAAGTTTCACCTTAGCCTAGCTCAGTTGAGGGATACAGGTGTATGAGGTGTAAAATGTACCTTAGATGTGGGAGGAAATATAATTAATAGGAAATAAAACATCTATCAAATTCTAAAATAAATAAGAATTATATTGGTAAAATTCTACCATCTAAATTAACTAATTATAGTCTATGCTTCATTTCCTCCCATCATCCACATGCATTGAACAACCTCTACCATATTAGAAAATTAAACTAATAAATAAAATGTAACATTTAGAAATTATAATGGATAACAAGTTGTATCTGAACTTAAACTAAACCTATCATTGCTACATTTTAATTATATTCTAATCTAATCTAGTTAACTGAATTTAATATTTAATCTAAATTAATAATTGAATATCTCAGGGAATCTATTGTGGCATGGCTTAATCTAAAATCTCTACCTCTCAACAACTATTATTTAATATTATGACAGTAATGGAATAAATTAAGCAATACCCTAACAAAATAATAATAGTTAGATAATGAAAGAAATGGGGTACATTTTGATTTCAATTCATTATCTAAACAATAACTGAATGATAAACCTTTAGAGAATTCGTAGCTAATTAACATTTCATACAATGTTTGGATCAAGAAAATCAATATCATCATATCTGAATATTTATCATTATTAAATGAAAATACAATTATATCATATTAAATAAAATAAATACGTGAGCATGTGTGGAAATATGAAACACAAATGTATGGTAAAGAAAAATCCTGAATACAGTTTTGAATAAAAAAACATTTATTAAAAATATATATATAGTTAAGCAAACATTTAATTTCTTTACAATTTGAACAAATATAAGTTCTGGATATATTAACATCAGTGGTTGAAAACCTACATAATAGCAGAAATTACAAGATAAGTTTCGAACTTCTTATTTGATACATTTCGTCTATTAAGTCACTTTGATTGACTTAGGCAACACATTATATCTTTAACCCTAAAGAATAAACTAAAATAGAATCTTTATATTTTATTGCAAAATTGATTTTCATTTATCAGTCCCTTCTGATACACATATGGAACTGAAATAATATAGCCTTACATTTCTGGCAACAAACTACAGCATTTATTTTATATTCGACATCTTGTCTTTTATATCACTCTTAAATTATTAATTAATCTAACAAGTCTACAACACACAACATAGGTTAAATATCTCGGTTACATTATGAAATAAAACTAAAATCTTTGCACTTTTACTTTAAAATGCTTTATATCACTCTTAAATTATCAATTAATCTAATAAGTCTATAACAAACACATCGGTTAAATATTTCAATTACATTATAAAATAAATATAAATCTTTGCACTTTTACTTTAAAATGCTTTATATCACTCTTAAATTATCAATTAATCTAATAAGTCTATAACAAACACATCGGTTAAATATTTCAATTACATTATAAAATAAATATAAATCTTTGCACTTTTACTTTAAAATGCTTTATATCACTCTTAAATTATTAATTAATCTATCAAGTCTATTACAAACACATCGTTTAAATATTTCAATTAACATTATAAAATAAATCTAAATCTTGGCATTTTTACTTTAAAATGCACATTAACTAAAATAAGGGGTTTGAACCTAAGAATCAACACAAAATAAGATTAAATTATACTTTGCAAAATGGAAATAATTCTATCAATTAACTATGTTTATCTTTGCAAAACAGAAATGAATAATACTATTAATTAATTATGATTTGTCTTCTTTTGCTTGCTTATACCAGTAATGATTAAATATTATGGAAGCTGATGATATGAAATTTAAAATGATAAATGTAAAATGATTGAAGTTAGGCATTAATGATGGACTTTTTATAACTGTTAAATTAGTACTTTATATCTGTGTCTGCATTATGCTGTGTGTCATACAACAAATAATTAATACTAATCAATTCAATCGGTTTAATTATGACTGTGTAAATAAATCATAATACAGACAATGATAATGGACCAAACAAGCTTCAGCACTAATTCTAATACAGCTGTTTTTATGAGGAAATCAATTTTACTTTTATTCTTCTTTTTATCAATAACTTAGTTGGCACATGGCTATGAGTAAGATGAAAGCATTCTATAAGCACATGGGATAAAAGATTTACACAATTCTAATTTCATAACTAACATGACAATAACTCCCAAGTCTACTTCTAAGACTACATAAACTGGTGGGAATAAATCTCATCACCAAACTAATCAGGGAGATAAAATACTGGGCTTCACATACCCTAATTCATAATATCAAAATGGAGGATTCAATCCACTTCTATCAAATACTTCTATAATAAAGGGATTTTACTTTATCCCATAAGATATATTAGGCAATCTACCATATCAAATATTCAAATAACAAGAAAAAGAGATTATTCAATCCCACAAAACACAATAAAACATCATTAACTTTTACTACAAATAGCCACTAAACACTTTTCTCATCAAACATAATAAAGAACAATAAATTCATGCTTAAACAAATTCTAATTTTTCAAATTTGAATAGTCCATTCCCATCCTCCGAAACCAAACTGATATACTTTATATCATTTTACTTGCAATTTACACATTATTATAGTTGAGTTTTTATAACATATGAGCATAATAATAATACAGACAATTCATATCCTAGTAGGTAAAAAACTACTGTAAAAATATTAATTACTAACTGTAAACGCAACAATGGGTAAACATTTCATATCTGATATAATATTTATAACTTAAAATTATATTAATTACGGTTGAGAAATAAGGCAATAATTTCTATTGGCAAGATAAGACAAAATAATCTTTTTATAGTACATTTATATTAGCACAAATCCAAAGCAAAAGTTTACCTTAGATAAATAATGAAGCTTTATGTTCTAGGTTAAATAATTATTGAAAATAATGATTTTCTAATCTATTAAAAAAAATGCAAAGATATATTATAGATTTTATGTAACGAAACTCTTTTAAAATAATTGTTCACCCCTTTTAATCTTCAATGGACATCTCCATTTTACCAAGCCCATACGTTTATATATGGCACACGATAAAGCTTATACTAAAATAATAATAATAAATACCTTGTACAATATTCCCTTAATATTGTATGTTTAGGAGATGTTCTTGTAGACATAATAAATATAATAATAAAATCATAAAACAACCCTTAAACTGTCTACATATTAAATACAATTAAACAATAAATAAATAAAGTTCTTTTGTTTTTTCTTCTTCTGGATTGAAAACGAAAAGTTTATTGCAGTTTATACATGACATCCCTCGGTCATGTCTTGAATAATAATAATAATAATAATAATAAGCACACAGAGATAAATATTGACAAAAACAACACATCCCTGCAGGAAAACAAATAATATTATTTTGACTCCAGTATAGCGCATTCAATGTTCTTAGCGGTGCTAATGAAATTGCTACCAATGTTATATAAAAGAAGTAATAATTCACATTTCATTCATAAAATGTATTAAGCATTTATTTCATGTTTATTTTCTTTTTTTCAGAGACATTCATAAAATGTATACAATTATTTGAACTGATAACATTTATTTAACTTTCCATGGGCTGGTTGGCAATATTCTGTATAAGAAATTCCATTGCAAACAAGAGGACAATTAATGCAATAAAAGTCATAATCAGTTTCATCGATTTTCTATATCCATTTCTTATAGTAATTAGGAAAAATAATTAAATATTTAGTTGAATTATATATTTAGTCTTATTTTCTAATAGGCAAAAAAAAATTATAAATAGTCAGGCAAGTATTTCAATAAAATGATAATAAAATAAATGATTCCTATACATCTTTCTTAACCTTTTTCTTTATAACTAGCACAAAATTTATTATAAAGAGTTCTTGAGAAACTTTATATAATTCGCATATTTTTCTGACATAATGAAGATATGCACATGTTGCAGTTGTTCCCTTAATACTATAATTTAAAATTGAGAATAATAATTTTGTAAAATAAACAAACATTCTTCTGTCTTCTTCACAAGTAGGAATAAAATTTAAATAAAATCATTTTGAAATATAATTACGTACTTCCATTCCATTCTTCATATTACTAATTAATTTCAAATATGTTATAATGAAAATACATTCATGCATTTAAAATAATGATTGAGAATTCTGAAACTGTCAATTAAGAATAAAATCAATGTACCTTTAGGTTGTTCATGCGATTATCATCCCGAAACTTTTTAGTATTTTAAACTTTCAACTTGGCTTTTTTTTTTCTTGGAAGAATAGGCTTTTAATAAAACTGCCCTATCAAGCGTTGTTTAAATAATACTTTGAAGTTCTATCAGCAGAGAGTTTGGTAGTGGTTCTTTGATAGTAGTTTTTCTTTGGTAGTCTTCCTTTAGAATTATATTTAACCCTTTTTATAGCCCTCAAAAAAAAAAATTACCCAGCATTTATTCTTCCAATCTAAAGTCATTTTGAAAGTTCAAAGGTCATCAGACAGAGACTAAGACTTAATTCATGCAAGAAATTTTCTTGTAGAAAAAAAAATAGAAACAAACAAAAAAAACTATTTTGTCTTTTAAATAAAAAAATATTAAATTGAACTAAGAATTAAATATTCTGTACTTCTCAAAATGACAGAATAAATTGATAACAATTATTTTAACAAATAAAATATTTTACAGCATATTTGGTGCTTAATAATTCACCAGTGCAGTGATCCATCAATTCATTTAAAAAGGTAATTAAGCTGGTTTTTAAACTAGTAATGGTAAAATTAAATATTTAGATATGAGATGTGATATTTGATGGTTTCATGAAGCAGATGAATGAAAAATGAAGTTGGATAATGAAATGAATATTTACAAATAATGTACTATAGGTATCAAACTGATGTGACTGAAATGACAATTTTAATGATGATGAGGTAAACATATTTCACTGTTTATACTATAGATTAAAATGTGAAAAGCAAATGAACTAGAGAATCACCCAAACAGCTCTTAATATTGTTCTGTAAACAAATAAAACCAATTAGAATCAACCTTAACTGAACTGACCACCTTTGTGACAAGCCACCCCCCTATCCTATCATTGATTATACACTAAAGTAAAATATTAAATATCTAATAATCTTCAAATTACACTTATAAATACTTTTAAACGTAGTTTTAAGTCTACCAAAAAATTTTTTAAAAATTCACGTTATTTCATTTTTTTTTATATAAGATATCAGATATTACTGATACAATAGTACACAATTACATATAATATTTCTGGTGCAAAACCAGAAGGTCACAATATATATATATATATATATATATATTGTAATGGGTAGCTTACAATGCACACACTCCTAAAAGGACCAAGCTTATTTATTGAACATAATCTATTTGGAATTTATATTAATAATGAGTAGATTGTTTGTTATTATTATTACATATATACATATAATACACAATAAATTACTAAGTTATAATAAATAAAATACGATCAATATTTTAGAAAGTAATGTTGTATATATATAAAATTATTTGATTAAATAAACTGTAATGTATATATTTTTTAATTTAAAATTGAATATTAATTAATAGTTAAATGAATTTGGGATGACCTGAAGTTAATTAGGTGGGTACATGTGTGTGAAAATAAAACTGATTTTATTATTTTATTATTATTTTTTTTATTTATAATAAATCTAAATGTATTTAAACAATAGGTAGTTAAAGATATCAGCGTTCCTGGAAATCTACACGTGCGTGAAATGTATAAAAACAAAAGACAGTTTACAAATCGTTCTTCTTATTGTTATAGCACCTGTAACAAAAGTCAGTGATCAAAAATAAAATTTAGAATGCTAAAATGGAGTTTTACTTTTTCTTTTAGTTAAATTATGAACATTTTAAAAGTCAAATGTAATTAAAAGTTTACCAAATTCAGAGGAAAGGAAATGAAATAAGAAGTAAGAATAATTGATAAATTCTTAAATAATTAAATCGTGTTTAAATAGTTGTTGGAATAAATTTGAATATTTTAAATCTTTTCAAAAAGAATTATGAGAATTAAGTTTGCTGAAAATTGGAAAAGAAAAAAATGAAATAGTTTTCTTAATATATATGTAAGCGCTTCAATACTATTCAATAAAAATATATGATTATAAATAATAATTAAATTGTACTTTAATATGAAAATGGGCTAGAGCAAAACATGCTATTGTGTGTCGTGGTATTTCCTGCCAGCTGCATTATATATATATATACATATATATTTCTACTTTATTGTAAACACACAAGAAGATGCCATCAGTCCAAAGTAAACAAGGATTGGAATACATTATGGTGAATCAAATGAGGATCAAGATGTTTACCATTAAACACAACTACAGGAGACACCATTGTACCTGTCTATCCTTGCTAAGGAGAATGATTTACTAAGTGAAACTGCTTTGAAGAACAACTTGCCTAACTATCAACTACTACTACTTCTATTATGATGATTTTTATGAACTTTGTTCCAATTACAATTTTTAATCAAAGAATCAATATTGTAAATTTTTTTTTATTTTTTTTTTATTCATACTATCTGTTGTATTTTCACACTCTGATGCTGAAGCCTCATTTTTCAGAATTAGCAAAGAAGAAAAGGGGGGATTATTCATTTTGATATTTTTTATATTTTCATTATAAATAAAATTTAGGTAATACCACCTGCTTTACATCAGGTTATCCACATAAATATTGAGGTAAGATTCTCTAAATTTATATATAGGTTAAATTACAACACATACAGAATACATATTATATTTTTTTTATTTTATGATTAACCATGTATGTATATTTTCCAGTATGTTTGACTAATCAACTGGTAGCTGTCTCTATCATATATATAAAAAAACTTGTTAAATAGATTAACATTTGTAAATATATAATTTAGCTAGCCAGCATCTCAATTATATTAAATAACTAAAGTTGATTTTTCTATATAATTATGATTTGTAGAGAATGAGTGACATAGGTGGATTTCTACTATGGAGTATATCTAGAGGATAATTAATTAGTAAGATGGTAGAGGTTCACTTGTGATACATGTACATATGATGACTATTATATTTTTTTATATTTTTTTTATCATTACTATTGTTGTTATACTTAATATTTATTATTGTTAATAAATGTTTGAGAGTTTGTATTATTCCGGTCTCTGGTTTATTGAGTTGTCCTGACATTCTACAGTTTAGAAATAAGTATACATGCACACACATCTATTTTTCTTATTATATAAAAGCTTGAAAATAAAACAAATATTATAAATGCTAGTTTTAACCTATATATAGGTGCAGGAGTTGCTGTGTATCTGTTCATACTTGCTAATGGAGTTAAAAGCAATATTCTCTCTGGGCTTGAATATTAGGGCATAACGGAATTAAAAAAGGGGAAAGTGGATGAACTAACCTAAATTGCAGTTAATATTATTAAATAGGGATAGAGTTAGTCAATTAAAGGGTATGCAATCATTGGTTAAGTATTTCATCGGGTTCTCATTACCACTCTATCAGATGACCCACAGTCTGATCATAGTTGGATGCAACTTTTTCCCCTTCTAAGCCTGGTAGGTCTCTGCAGATTGTTTCATTAGGGGTAATAAATTAGAGCATATTAACTTATCCCCACACCATATTGCTACATCTGCATAGTTGTACAGTCTGCAAGTTAGATGACCATCCATTACATCTGGTGTTTGCAATGTTTGGGATTAGTTGTAATCATTCCATCTGGTATATCTGGCATCATCAACCTTTGGGGCTAGTGGTCATCATTTCGTCCATTATATCTGGCACCAGCAACATTTGGGGCTCTCTAGATAGGTGCATCATCACATATAGACTTTGTATAAGTTGGTCACACATTGTGATCGAACCAGCTGATTGTTAACATATCTGATAGATATATCCAAGTGTCAATTGTTCCGTCCATTATATCTGGCATGCAACATGGTAGGCATGAGGATTTTACAGTTGATAGAGGTATCCAAGTATATTTACTAATGGTAATATCTGATGTGCAATGTGTTAGGCATATAGATGTTACGGTTGATAAATGTATCCAAATGTATTTACCAATAGTCACATCTGGTATCCAGTATGTTAGGTATGAATATACTATAGTTGTAAAGGAAGTCCAGCCATTGGACTGGCGTTTAAATTTTTTTTAAAAAAAATGTTAAAGCACATTTCATTTGATATTTTTTCTATCAACATAAACCCAAATGAACTTATGCAAATGGCAAACAACTAGCACTTTCATCCAAAATAATAGTAATAGTGATAATAGATCACATAAACTTGAATCAATTTTCAATAAGGGATCTAAAGTATTGAGTGTAAATTGGAAATATAAAGGATTGGACAATAAACAGAGACTGATGATAAATAGTTAAGTGATTAATAAATGATAATAAAATAGTAGAGTTAGGCATGTAAAAGGACATAGGCTAAAAGTAGATCTATTAAAAACTAGGGGGGGGAGGTAAAAGATAAATGCAAAGGTTGGGAGTGGCATGATGCACTGTGGCATGTGATTATTTATAGTTTCATAAATAAACATTTTTATAAATAGTTTGCAAATAAATAAATATTTAATGATAACCAGAAGTGGTAAGCAATTAAGTGATATGGAATCAAAACATTTTGAGATAGGGAAAGATAGTAGTGACAGTGAGATGGTAGATGATACTACCAGTAATAAAGTAGAATCTACAATGATTCAAATAACTGGGGGGTCTATTCTGGAAGTTAAACAATCCCCACAAATGCAGGAAGGAAGTCAAACAGTTTCTCAAATTCAGATGATTTCTCCCAGTGAGATTGTTCAAGTGCCTGAAGTGGGAATAACTCAGGCTATGCAAAACCCTACAACATTGGCAGAACTAATCCAAGCAATCATGGAGATGAAGAGTGATATAAATAGCAATATAGAGAACATGAAAAGTGATATGAATAGTATGAAAGAGAATATGAAGAGTGATATGAATAGTATGAATAGCAATATGGAAAATATGAAAATTGATATAAATAGTAAGTTGGAAAATATGGCAATCAAGGCTGATATAAATAAAATAAAGGAAGAATTGAAGAAGGATGTGAATGATATGAAAGAACAAATGGAAACAAAAATTGATAATGTTGAAATTAAGCTGTCTGAAGATATGGGACAACTTTCCTTTAAATTAGGAAATGTTCAAAAAGACAATATTGAATTGAAGCAAGGAATGTTAGAGATGAAGAATGAAATTGATTAAAAGAATATAAAATGCCAACAGCGAATAGATGATTTTAAATCCAGTGTCATGGAACAATTGAATGCAAAATATGATGCGGTATGCAGGAATCAAGAAAATTTTAAGGAAGAAGTGCGTGAAAATCAATGGAGGCACCAAAATGAAGTTTAGATGGAAATACAAATTATCCATATGGAATTGGAGCAAAATGTTACCAAACGAAATATGGAAATAGAAACCTTGGCACAAAAACTAAAATGCTTACATAAAAACATTACCCAGAGGTTTGGAATCACTGAATTCCAACTGAGTATGGGTATATTAGTTGTTGAAACACAACAAACCCAGACTAATTCAAGTACTCAGTATACTGAATTTAAGTTGAGAGAAAAGCAATTGAGTGATACTCTCAATGTTGAAGTGATACAAAGATCACAAGGTTTCAAGATTGATTCAGAGTTAAATGATGAAGCCATAGGAGTCGATGACACATCATACTCTGAAGATGTCATGATAGAGTATATGAAAAAAAGTTCAATGATGAATGATTTGGACTCATATTTGAGATCATTGCGGCACATTCGTGTTTACCATCGAAAAAAGAATAAAATGCTTTTCAGACATGAAATTTGTGAGCATAATAGCAATAATAAGGATGAATTGTTACAAGTTCAAACAGCTTTCTTAGGAGAAAACTGTCACACTACAAATGCCATTTTTGAAGGCATTAAAGAAATTGGTGAATGTGATCGTCTTAGCTGTGTGTTATGGAAATTAGAATCTTTCCATAATCAACAAGATGATCAAAACATAGCAAATTATCTGAGAATAGAGATGACCATGTTGCAGTTCATCAAACAGAAAGGTTTTCTGTTCCATAAGTTATGTAACATGTATGAAGGACCCTTCACATTTATGAGGCATACAAATGACAATACTTAAAAGAAAATGTACATAACAACGGAAGGACTTCAAATGATGCAACTTTGGACACATAAAATGGACTTTTTACCATGGATGAATTCTCAAAAGATGTATATATATTTTTTTTAAAAAAAAAATAAATGAAATGAATGAATCAAATGGTGTATGTATATATATAATACAACTTATGATAGTATAGGAAAATGATATGGTAAGACAGATAGACCAGATAGTTAATTATATCAACTGGAGTGTGGATGAATCCACTGGATTCACACCCATTGAACTACATTTTAATCAATCAATTCCCATGTTGTTCACTAAATATCAACCTATGACTAGATATAAACAAAATAGTATGGAGGAAAATGTGCAGAAAGCATATCTATGATTGGTAAGTAAGGCCAATAAAAGGAACAAAAATAAGATTGGAACTCCATATACTTTCAAAGTAGGAGATCAAGTTTTAATTAAAAAAAAACTCATATTAGTAAGCAAATTGAAAATAAATACAGTAAGTTTTACCATCTATATGAAGGACCTTACACAATAGTTAAACAATCAAGTCCTAAAGCATTTTGGTTGGATATGGAAGGACAAGTTAGGGGCACATATAATACCCAAATTATGAAACCATATTCTGGACAATCTTAGTAATTGTAGAATTGTCATACTCAACTGATACATAGAAAAAATAAGAGATGAATGCTGATAAGTAAAAAAAAAAAAAAATTAGATATTATGAAGTTAGGTTAAAAATTATGATGAGAGTATTCCCTAATGGATGCCAAAGCAAATGTTAGGATACTTTAGAGCCACTTTATTTAAAAAAGTTAAACCACACTAAGTGATGGTTGCTCCAATCTTCTGTTAGTCCTCAAAGGAAATCCACTAAGACTCAATAGAAGCAGGATAGAGAATAACAATAAAAAAATATAGTGAGCAGAGAAGAATAGAAAGCAATTTGTGTAGTTGAGTGTAGAAACAGTAAAATAAGGTTTCACTACACTTCTTATATTTGTGTAAAAAAAATGTCAAACTTTAAATGCAAACCTTGTGTAAGTGTTAAAATTTTCATTACATATTAAAATTCTAACCCTGTAAGGAAAGGGGGTTGTAAAGGGTAGCTTACAAAGCACACACTCCTAAAAGGCCCAAACTTATTTATTGAATATAATCTATTTGGAATTTATATTAATAATGGGTAGATTGTTTGTTATTATTACATATATACATATAATACACAATAAATTACTAAGTTATAATAAATAATATACGATCAATATTTTAGAAAGAAATGTTGTATATATATATAAAATTATTTGATTAAATAAACTGTAATGTATATATATTTTTTAATTTAAAATTGAATATTAATTAATAGTTATATAAATTTGGAATGACCTGAAGTTAATTAGGTGGGTACATGTGCGTGAAAATAAAACTGATTTTATTATTTTTTTTATTTATAATAAATCTAAATGTATTTAAACAATAGGCAGTTAAAGATATCAGTGTTCCTGGAAATCTACACACGTGAAATGTATAAAAACAAAACACAGTTTACAAATCATTCTTCTTATTGTTAAAGCACCTATAACAAAAGACAGCGATCAAAAATAAAACTTAGAATGCTAAAATGGAGTTTTACTTTTTCTTTTAGTTAAATTATGAACATTTTAAAAGTCAAATGCAATTAAAAGTTTACCAAATTCAGAGGAAAGGAAATGAAATAAGAAGTAAGAATAATTGATAAAATCTTAAATAATTAAATCGTGTTTAAATAGTTGTTGGAGTAAATTTGAATATTTTAAATCTTTTCAAAAATAATAATGAGAAGTAAGTTTGCTGAAAATTGGAAAAGAAAAAAAATGAAATAGTTTTCTTAATATATATGTAAGCGCTTCAATACTATTCAATAAAAATATATGATAAATAATTATTAAATTGTACTTTAATATGGAAATGGGCTAGAGAAAAACATGCTATTGTGTGTCATGGTATTTCCTGCCAGCTGCATTATATCTATATATATATCTATGTAGTTTTTATTCTAGTGAATATTGTTATATATATATATATATATATATATATATATATAACAATATTCACTAGAATATATATATATATATATATATATTTCTACTTTATTGTAAACACACAAGAAGATGCCTTCAGTCCAAAGTAAACAAGGATTGGAATACATTATGGTGAATCAAATGAGGATCAAGATGTTTACCATTAAACACAACTATAGGAGACACCATTGTACCTATCTATCCTTGCTAAGGAGAATGATTTACTAAGTGAAACTGCTTTGAAGAACAACTTGCCTAACTATCAACTACTACTACTTCTATTATGATGATTTTTATGAACTTTGTTCCAATTACAATTTTTAATCAAAGAATCAATATTGTAAATTTTTGTTTGTTTTTTTTTATTCATACTATCTGTTGTATTTTCACACTCTGATGCTGAAGCCTCATTTTTCAGAATTAGCAAAGAAGAAAAGGGGGGATTATTCATTTTGATATTTTTGATATTTTCATTATAAATAAAATTTAGGTAATACCACCTGCTTCACATCAGGTTATCCACATAAATATTGTGGTAAGATTCTCTAAATTTATATATAGGTTAAATTACAACACATACAGAATACATATTATATTTTTTTATTTTATGATTAACCGTGTATGTATATTTTCCAGTATGTTTGACTAATCAGCTGGTAGCTGTCTCTATCATATATATAAATTGGGAAACTTGTTAAATAGATTAACATTTGTAAATATATAATTTAGCTAGCCAGCATTTCAATTATATTAAATAACTAAAGTTGATTTTTCTATATAATTATGATTTGTAGAGAATGAGTGACATAGGTGGATTTTTACCATGGGGTATAAGGGGTGGATCTAGAGGATAATTAATTAGTAAGATGGTAGAAGATCACCTGTGACACATGCACATATGATTATTATATTTTTTATCATTACTATTGTTGTTATACTTGATATTTATTATTGTTAATAAATGTTTGAGAGTTTGTATTATTCCGGTCTCTGGTTTATTGAATTGTCCTGACATTCTACAGTTTAGAAATAAATATACATGTACACATCTATTTTTCTTATTATATAAAAGCTTGAAAATAAAAACAAATATTATAAATGCTAGTTTTAACCTATATATAGGTGCAGGAATTGTTGTGTATATCTGTTCATACCTGCTTATGGAGTTAAAAGCAATATTCTGTCTGGGCTTGAATATTAGGGCATAATGGCATTAAAAAGGGGAAAGTGGATGAACTAATCTAAATTGCAGTTAATATTATTAAATAGGGATAGAGTTAGTCAATTAAAGGGTATGCAATCATTGGTTAAGTATTTCATCGGGTTCTCATTACCACTCTATCAGATGACCCACAGTCTGAACATAGTTGGATGCAACTTTTTCCCCTTCTAAGTCTGGTAGGTCTCTGCAGATTGTTTCATTAGGGGTAATAAATTAGAGCATATTAACTTATCCCCACACCATATTGCTACATCTGCATAGTTGTACAGTCTGCAAGTTAGATGACCATCCATTACATCCGGTGTTTGCAATGTTTGGGATTAGTTGTAATCATTCCATCTGTTATATCTGGCATCATCAACCTTTGGGAATAGTGGTCATCATTCCATCCATTATATCTGGCACCAGCAATGTTTGGGGCTCACTAGATAGGTGTATCATCATATATAGACTTTGTATAAGTTGGTCACACATTGTGATCGAACCAGCTGATTGTTAACATATCTGATAGATATATCCAAGTGTTAATTGTTCCGTCCATTATATATATATATATATATATATATATTAATAATTCAAACAAATATATATATATATATATATATTAATAATTCAAACAAATTTATTTAACATAGTATTCAAAATTAAATAATATATATTTTTATCAGAAGTACTTTCGATTGCTTCACTGAAAATCTTTATCAACCATTAATACAAATATACAAATATTTGTATTGTCAATGAAGCAATTGAAAGTACTTTTGGTAAAGAATATATTATTTAATTTTGAATACTGTGTTAAATAAATTTGTTTAAATTATTATTATATGATTTAAAAATACAGACATTTAATGGTCAGTTATTTGTATATATCATCATCATCAACAACCATTATCAGTCCATGGCAAGATGAAGGTCTCTCCAAGTTCAATCCATCTTTTCCTATCTTTAGCTTCTCTTCACATGACCCCTGCACACTTTCTTATTTCATCCATCCATCTCACATGTGGTCTCTTTCTGGGTCTTTTACAATCTCTTGCAATCCAGTTTAAAATTTCAATTGTCTATCTATTATCATCTCTTCTAACATGAAATCTGATGTTATATTACTTCTTTGCAATTTAGGAATTATACTCTTAGAATTATTAATCAATCGATTAACATTTGGAGGAACACAAAATGAAATATTATACTTTTCTTTAAATATATTTTTAATTAATTTAGATTGCATATTATTTACAAATGGCATAGATATTCATTTTTTATTACCTAAGGTAACATTGCAAACCCTCTTCTTATTATTAAATGAATTTACTGTACACAAAATTTGGTTTTTATCATAACCAACCTTTAAAGGTTCATTAGCAAAGAGTTCAATATTTAAAATTTTATTACTCCTATATTTACATAATTTATCATTGTGATGCAAAAACAATTTCAGACTTCCCATTTTATGCATCATTGGAACGTGATTTAAAATGAATATATCGTCTTTCTCCAATAGGTTTAAAAATTAATTTATAATTTAAATCAGTAGCATCTCTAAATATTTGCAAATCCAAAAATTTTATTTTTCCATTTTGTTCATTCTCAATAGTCCATTTTAAATTGTTTAAATTATTCAGTTTATATAAAAGAACATCGATAATATTAAAATGACAAGGATAACCATGTAATTGAAAGCACTATTAAAAAATTTAAAATGTAATATTTCTTTTACCATTGGATTGTTTGTTTATATATTATATATAATATTCTTATAACAGGTATTATACTTTTACATTTATATATATTGTGCCCATTTCAATTTAGCCAGTAGCTAAAATTTTAGTCATGTGCATGAAGGGAAATATGGAACCAAAAATCACATTTTATATAAGAAAGGAAACTGTAGGGCACCCAAGTTTAAACCCTACAGGGTCAAGTTCTATAAAGCCTAAGACAGAATGAGAGTGAGGGAAAACAGTTATGTTCTTTATTTGTTTGTGTGTTGACGAAACTCAAAAGAGTAGTACATACCTTTTAATTACTCAATAGTTCTTTTAAAAGTAAGGTTATAACATATATAGGCAGTTTTGTCTGTGTTGACAAGCTATTTAGTTTGTCATTTTCATATTTCAAATGTTAACTTTTTTCAAAAGTAGTCTACACTTGCTAGATTCTACTATTTTATTCTCTATTTCTATTTTGTTTTTTTTTTATGATTATAATTTGGGTTTAAAAGTTATAAGGATTTAATTTTAAATATTAAAAGTATAGTTTCTAAGAAGCATTCAGATTATTTTAATAGTCCAGTTTTTATAAATGATTTGAATAACTGTGGGTGTGAGTATTGCATAAATAAATTTACATTTACACGTATTGAAAATGAAAAAAAAAGAGAGACAATTCTGTTAAACTATTTTTTTTTACTCAGAGGTTTTAGTTGTTGTAAATACTTTTTGTTTTGATAAAACTCAGACAGCTTAAAAATGTTCACATCAGAGAAATCAAAAAGAAGAGATGGAGTATTATAGGAGTGTGATATTTGCCAGCAGAGTGAGAAAAGAAACATTTAAGATAGTTTTCTTTAAAAAACAAATTAAGCTTTCCAGAAATCATGTTAGTGGGAATTTCTTATATTTTTTGTTAATCAACAGTTAAAGGAAAACACCAGAAAATCATGTAGGTGCAAGTTTCTTATATTGTTTGATACAAGCAGGTAAAGATAAACATATGGTCAGTCTAACTGAAAATAAAAATATAAAAGAGCCTGGGAAAAGTCAATCAGAGGAGAGTTTTAAATATTGAAATTGGATAAAGACAAACTTTATAATTCTGGAAGATATCAATTTGAAATCATTTTGTTATATAATTTTTTTTTTAAAAATTAATATGAACAGAATGGCAGGTTCAAAATCACATAAAAAAAGTCTGAATTAAAAGTATTCTACACCTTATGATTCTCCATATTTTAAATAGAAGAAAACCTTCACCTGCATTTGAAAGCTGAATGGAAATATATAATCTGCTGATAAGTATTAAACCATGCAAGTTCAGATTCCAGTGACTGAGTTTAAACCACAGCAAAATTAGAAATATGAGAACAGATATTCACCTATTGGAAGAATTATGCTGAACAGGAAAAGAAGAAACAGTTCCAGTGCCAAATGGTTCCTACTGAAGCAAATAACTTCATCATCATCATAAAATAATTATAAGCCTCAAGAAAAGAGGCTGTTCCAGTGAACTGTGGAAATTTGTCATATACCCATGGTGCAGATTGGTATGTGTTTGTTGCAAAAGTATAGACATTTAACAAGCTGAGTTTGAACTCTTGGAAGCCTCCACAAAATAAAAGGGACTGGTAATATGAATTTTCATTATATATTTTCTTTTTATGATATTAGAGACTATTAGTAAAATTTTTAGCAATAAAGTTTATATCTTCTTATCTCAGAACTTTAAAAACAACTAAAATCGAGTTAAACCAAGAATTTCTTCAGTAATAGTAGCCATAAGCTTCATTAATGATTTTATGTATGCTAAAATTATTATACCCGCTCATTGATGAATTTTGTTTTCTGAAGAGTATTATTGTAGATTAATCTAAAGTTATGAGATGTTATTAATATGTAAAAAAAATTTTGTATCATTTGTTTTTAAATAAAGTTTTATTTCTAAGGGTATCAACACACACACAGTGATATAATACTTGTCACATGTATATAATGGTGTATGAATGTGACAATAATAGACATATAACATTAGTAATATTGGATTATTTTGAGTTAAAGAAGTGATTTTAATAGCTTAGAGAGGAGGATGAGAAGTAATTTAAATACTTGTTTCTAGAAATCTTTTTTTTTTCTTTCGATTTGACTAACACTTTTCTAATTAATCATTCTACTTTATATGTTAACTTTAGACGCATAAAGATCTAAAGGTATGTGTGCACAAAGATTTTTTTTCTATGAAATATTTTTTTTTGTGGATAAAAAATGTTAGCAAATTTGTTATCCAATTTGATAGACATTATACCATTAATGGGAAAGGGGGAAGAACATAAAATTAATCTTATGATTTCAAAATAGTCAATTATTATTATTATTATTTATATAAATTTTCAAGTTTATCTATAAATTGTATGTATATGTTAGAAATGCAGTAATAAATGTTAATTTGTTTTATTAAATGAGGCGTATATTTTCATTAAGGGTATTCTTTATTAGTTGTGATCATTCATCATCACTGGTGAATATTAACTGTTTAAGTTCTAATTAGATATAAAATTAGCCAAATAGTTATGAATTTCTGAAAACTAAATTTTATGTTAGGCTTACTTCTAAAGCTGTGGATGGAACTATTATAATTATCATCATCATCATCATGTCAATTAATGAGCTAGATAAATGTTGAAAGGACATAAATAAATATTGATTTCTTAGCATTATAATAACCACCATTCCATCATCTACATCATTCAAGGATAAGGGAATTGCCATCCTAAATTAATAGTGTAATATGAGCTAGTAAAATTTATGAAGGTATTAAAATACATTTATCATATTAAAAATCTAGGAGATAATTTCTGTGTGATGCATTTTATATATATCACTGTGGCTTAAGGATATTTTGTGTTTACCTTAGTATTAGTGTATAAGGTGATATGGGTCTAAAATCATATATTTTGTTAGAAATAAGGTACCAAAGAGGTTTAAACCTGATACATTTGAAAAGGTTATAGAATATAACTTTGTCTAGGTTCAGATAACCTAGTGGCCCCCTAATAAACCATATTCACTTGTTATTCACTTAAGTGTTTACTTAATACAAAACCAAGAGATAAAAGTGGGTAAAATTTAATGTTAGATTTATTGAGGAAGTATTTTCATTGGGATTACCAAGGTACTCACCCACTTGGTGTTGTTTCATAAGTCATAATATCTTAATAGTTTATTTAAGTTACAATGGGTTCCTACTTGTTATTGAAGATACAATGGCTGCCTAACAAGGGTTTGAAATAGGCCAGATACCAGATAACTGAAATGACTAGTTTCTAATCATTATTATTATGATGTTATTATGCTATCTTGGAGTTGATTTATATCTATCTCATCTTCATTTTCTCCCTCAAGACACAGACATGATATATTGTGAGAATATTAAGTGGATATGATATTTTAGCTACAATGTATTAAAAATCTTAAATAGAACTTAATTTAAGTTACAATAGTCTCCTTTAATAATTTAGTTACAATGGCTAAATATATTTTTGGGCACATAATTAATTTAGTTACAATATATAATAATAAAACTTAAATATATTCCAAATAATGGTAAACAACTTACAATATAATATAAATAAAAACTCATAGAGAAATATTTTCGATTATATTCATAATCATTATCAATTCAACTTTCAAAATGGAATCATCTATTACCAACTGGAAACACATGTCAATTTAAATATCCCACAATTCATTAATCCTAACATTTACTATTTATTTATTATCGTATTTTTATACCTACTAATAAAAATTTGCCTTTATAATTTTTCATTAACCGTTTCTTGACCTAAATTTTATCTTTTTTATATCAAAATCACAATTCCTATCATGATCATAAAAAACAGATTAAAAATAAATCACTGGATTTGAAGCCTAGTTTTATTTTTGAGTGAAACGTAAGATTTTGCTTGAAATTATTAGAAGAAATGAAGTATTTAAAGGTTATTAATCATTTTATTGGATTGAATAATTTTGAATATTGTTTTGAGTTTTAAAAAATGTGTCAAAATTATTATGATAAATTTTATATTAAAGAAAAGAAGAAATTTAATAATAAAATTAATTTTTTATTTAATAAAAAAATATTCAAAGATGCATTGTAGTGTAAATTATGTTAATTTATCATCATGTCATTTGAAATTAATACAAAAGTATGTATTAGGATTCAGTTCAAAATATGTGGGCGATATAGTTGATGACTATAAACTGGAGATTATATCACTTCAAAATTCTTATGATGGAAAATTAATGACTGCAGAGGAGTTTAACAAAATTGTTAAGGATGTTAATTTACAAAAGTTTAGTAACTATAATTAATGGAAAAGAGTTATTGGATTATTTAAAGGGCAATTAATGAAAGATAAATTGATTTGCTTAAAGGAAGATAAAGGTTTGAATGTGTTTAATTTCAAATAATGAATATGTTCGAGGAGTTATTTTACAAATGGAAAAATTAAATTTGAATTGATTGATAATATAATGTTCATTCAGAAAAAAATGAAATTTATTAATAACATTTTATTAAAGACAAAGAATAAAGGAATAAATGATAATGTTATTCATTATATCCTTCAAGTGCTATTTGTGCACGTTGTAAAGGGTAGCTTACAACGCAAATATTCCTAACAAGATTGGCCTACTTATTGAACTCAATCCATTTGGAATTTGTATTAATAATGGAAAGATTATTTGTTTGTTATTATTACATATTTATATATATAATGCACAATAAATTATTATTTTATTATAAATTTAATACGACTAATATTTTAGAAAGTAATATTGTATATATATATAAACTATTTGATTAATAAACTGTAATATATATATATTTAAAAAATTTAAAATTGAATATTAATTTATAGACTAATGACTTAATGATGGCCTGAGTTCAAGTTAAGTGGCCATGCATGAAAATAAAACTGATTTTATTATTTTATTTTTATTTGTAATAAATAAAATGTAATTAAACAATAGGCAGTTAAAAATCTCAGTGTTTCAGGAGATATACGCATGAAGTGTATAAAAACAGAAACTTTTTACAAATCATTCTTGTCGCCAATAATATTCCAGCTATAACAATATACAGCAGTTAAATTAAATTTCAAATGCTAAAATGGAGTTTTGTTTTATTTTTTTTATTTGAATCATAAAAATTTTTAAAAGTCAAATACTGTAACTTAAATTTTGCTGAATTCAGAAGGAAGTGAGAAATAAAAGTAAGAATAATTTATAAATTTTGAAATAACTAAATCATGTTTTGAAAGTTGTTGGAGTAATTTTTAATATTTTAAATATTTTCGAAAAGAATAATGAAAATTAAGTCTGCTGAAAATAGGAAAAAGAAAAAAAAATGAAATAATTTTTTTAATATATATATATATATATATATATATGTGTGTGTGTGTGTAAAGTGCTTTTATATTATCCAATATAAATTTATGATTACAAATAATTATTGAATTGTACTTTAAGATGAATATGAGCTAAAGCAAAACGTGCTATTGTGCATCATGTTATTTCCTAACAGCCGCATTAAACCTCTATTTATTTATTTTTCTACTTTATTGTAAAACACACAAGAGGATGTCTGCAGTCCAAAGTAAACAAGCATTGGAATATTTAATGGTGAATCAGTTAAGGATGGAGGTGTTTACCATACACAATTACAGGAGACACCATTGTACCTATCTATCCTTGCTAAGAAAAATGATTTGCTAAGTAAAACTGCTTTTGGAGAGCAACATGTCTAACTATCAACTATTATTCTTATTAGGATGGTTTTTATAAACTTTGTTCCAACTACAATTTTTAATCAAGAAATTAATATTGTAAATTTTTGTTTGATTTTTTATTTATTTTTTGTTATCTATGTTGTATTTTCACCCTCTGATGCTAGAAGCTTCATTTTTCAGAATTAGCAAAGAAGAAATGGGGGGATTATTCACTTAGATATTTTTCTATTTTTATTGTAAATAAAATTTAGGTTAACCCACCTACTTCACACATCAGGTTATCCACATAATAGTAAGGTAAGAGTCTCTACATTTATTTTTATAGACTAAATTGCAACACTTGATACAGAATATATATTATGTTTTATTTTGTTGATTAACTTTGTATATATATATATATATATTTTTTTTTTTTTTTCCAGTATGATTGACTAATCAACTAGTATTAATTTCTATATCTATCATATATATAAATTGGGGGGGAACTTAAATTAAATAGATTGTTAAAATCAGTAAATATATAATTTAGCTAGCCAGCATCTCGATTATCTTAAATTACTAAAGTTTATTTTTCTATATAATTATGATTTGTAAAGAATGAGTGACATAAATGGATTTCTACCATGGGGTATAAGGGATGGATCTGGAGAATTATTAGTTAATAAAATGGTAGAAGTTCACATGTGACACATGTATATATTTTTTTATTATTATTACTATTGTTATTATACTTTATGTCATTTATCATTGTTAATAAATGTTTAAGAGTTTATATTACTCCAGTCTCTGGTTTATTGAGTTGTCCTGACATTCCACAGTTTATAAACAATTATGGATGCACCCACATCTATTTTTCTTGTCATATAAAAGTTGTAAAGAAAACAAATATAATAAATGCTAGTTGTAACCTATATATAGGTGCATAAGTTGCTGTGTGTATCCATTCAGGGAGTCAAAAGCAATAATCTCTCTGGGTTTGAATATTAGGGCATAACGGAATCGGAAAGGGGTGAAAGTGTATGAACTAACCTAAATTGCATTTGATGCTATTAAATAGAGATAGAGTTAGTCAATTAAAGTGTATGCAATCATTGGTTAGGCATTTCATCAGGTTTGCATTAGCATTCTATTTGAAGACCCAAAGTCCGACCGTAGTTAGATGCACCTTTTCCCCCTTTCAAACCTGGTAGGTCTTTGCAGACTGCGTCATCAGGGGAAATAAATTAGGGTGCATTAACTTACAGTCTCCAGATTGCTACATCTGTATAGTATCACAGTCCGCAAATTATTTTCCCATCTGTTATGTCTGGTGTGTAGGCAAGTGCAAATCCAGGCATAGTCATCTGTCCATTACGTGCATTTGTTAATGTAAAATTATATAAGAAATGTTATCCACTTAGAATAATTTTGGATTTTGGAGGGTCTTTTATGTATAAGACTAGTAAATATATAGCTAAAATTTTACAGGATTTATTTGGATTTGGAAAATATTCTGTAATATCATTTGATTTTGTTGAAAAAATTAGATTTAAATTTGGATGTGATGATGTTTTAGTATTATTGGATGTATCTGAGATGTATGGATCTATTGATAAAGTTGATTCAATTTAAATAATTTATCAAGCTTTATTGAAGAAGAAAGTTGATAATCAATTAATATGTTTTGTAATGAAGACTTTAAATTTTATTGAACAAAATATTGTTGCATCATTTAATGGTAAATTTTATAAAATGAGTAAAGGATGGCCAATGGGATTACCATTGGTGGCACAGTTATGTAGTTTTGTTTTGTCTTATTATGACAAAAAGGTTTTAAAGAAATTTATATTTATGGGAAATATTAAGAAATATATGAGATATGTGGATGATGTTTTTATATGTGCTTCTTCAGAAATGATTGACAAAATTTTGTCTTGCGTTGTTAGCCGAGAGGTATCGCAGCCGCCATGCAAGCAAGTAGTTGGTTGCAGACGGTTGTGGGTTCGCATCCCGGTCGATGCTATGACATATGAAAAAAAATAAAAAAATAAAAAAAATTTTGATGAATATAATAAATTAAAAGATCTTAAATGAATTATGGAAAAATAATATAATAATGGTATTAAATATTTAGATTTGATGATTTCAAGGAACAATAATATGATTGACTATAAATTGTTTATTAAACCTATTGAAACAAGAGGATACATTCCATATTTATCTAAAGTGGCACATAATTATAAAATGGCTGGTTTTAGGTCTTTTTTACATAGAAATAATATTTTGGGTAAATATTCTTGTTATAAAAAGAAAAATATTGAAAATTATTTAAGTGAATTATTAAGTGTGAGTTATAATATAAAAGAAATTTCTCAGGTGATTTGTCAATTTAATAAGAAAATTAATAGGAATGTTGGTGATGAAGAAATTGAGAGTAAAAAGTGGATTTCTTTGCCTTTTTATAATAATAATCAAGTAAAATTTATGAAAACAGTTTATAATAGAATATATATAGCGTTTCATTTTATGAATCGAGTAATTTAAATAGAATGGTTAATAATTCAAAAGATAAGTTAGAAAAAGATAACGTGAGTAATGTAATTTATAGAATTTTTTGTGAGTGTAACTTATATGTGGGGGAATCTAGATGTAATATGGAGAAAAGAATTAAAGAGCATAAATTGTTGTATAAGAGTTTTAAAAAATGTACAGATATATAGTGATAGTAATAATAAAGTGAAGTTATATACTGAACTTGTTTTTTATGATCATGATAGGAATTGTGATTTTAAATTTGATTTTGATATAAAAAAAAAATAAACATTTTAGATCAAGAAAGTGATAATAAAAAAAGAAAAATTAAAGAGGCAGTTTTTATTAGTAGGTATAAAAATACAATAATAAATAGACCATCAGCAAATGATAGGATTAATGAATTGTGGGATATTTAAATCGATATGTGTTTCCAATTGGTAATAGATGATTCCATTTTGACGGTTGAGTTGATAATGATTATGAATATGATCGAAAATATTTCTGAGTTTTTATTTATATTATATTATAAGTTGTTTACCATATTTGGAATATATTTAAGTTTCATTATTGTATTATTAATATTAGCGAACATTTTATTTTTTTTAATATATATATATATATATATCTGCTTGGGCTGCGAAAGGAGTTTGCTATTAACTGAAAGGAGATCATTTGATTCCTCTTGGAGGTCTTAATAAAACTGAGCAGAGCAAATTCCTAATGTCCACTCCATATGTTCTTATCATTGCAGCGGTTATTACTCTGTGATTATTCATATAGTATACGAACATAAATGGGCTGCTCATCAACATGCATTAGCCAGTGTGATGAGTTTATTGGTTTTTTACCTCTGGGTTTAAGATCAAGAAAACACCATGGTCTTTTTCTCAGTTGCCTGATAAGGCAGAATGAATATATGTGTAAATGATAAATAATTTTCCGATATATACAATCATGACAGACAAAAATAAATCATGGCCTTTATTCCCAGGAGGCTGTAAAGTCACCAACCAAGGCAGCGGTTGGTGGCCAAAGATGGAGGGTGCTGAGAATTCCTTAATTGTGGACCCAGACTGCCATTTGATGATGACTTTTTAGTTAGGTACTTACAATTGCAGGTCACTTTCAAGTGAAAGAATATTGCAAGAGTTAGAAGAACTGTCATATATTAAATGGGACATTATTGGACTTTGTGATGTTAGAATAAAATGTGAAGAAACAATTGATTTAAAAAGTGGACATGTATTCTACTATAAAGACACAAATATTGGAAATATAATGAGTAGGATTCATTATAAATAAAAAGTGGGAAAACATTGTGAGATTGATGGTGTGTCGGACAGAGTGGCAAGATTAGTTTTACAACTTAATAACAAATACCAAATGCAGATAATTCAGGTTTATGCCCAAACAAGTTCCCATAGTGATGAAATAGTAGAAGATTTTTAATTTGGATGTACAAAAGGCTTTTGATCAGAATAGACAACATTTTAAAATTATTATGGAAGACTTTAATGTTAGAATTGGTAAACAAATGAAAGATGAAAATGCTGTAGGTAATTTTAGTTATGGTAATAGAAATGAGAGAGGACATAGACTTGTGGACTTTGCAGAAAAAAAAAACTTTACATTATGAATTCTTTTTTTGAGAAAAATGTTAACAGGAAATGGACATGGAAGCACCCAAATGAAGGTACAGCAGAATTGTATTATATGTTGACTAACAGAAAATACATATTTCAAGATTGTAATGTTCTTAATAAATTTAACACAGGAAATGATCATCGATTAGTAAGATATAAGAAACATGTTAATGCAAAACTAGAAAGACGAAAATTATTAAGAAAAACAATATTTACAGTTGATATTCCTAATCTTCAGAAACATTCTAATGAATTTAAATTAGAACTTACAAATGAGTTTCAAGTATTAGTAGATTTTAAATATGATTCAGATTTGAATGAAACTAATAAGAAAATAACTGATACAATTTTAAAAACTGCAACAAAGATAGCTGGTACAATTGACCAATAAAATTTCTACTGAGACTAGAGAATTTATGGAAAAAAAAGGAATATGAAGATATACAAAATTAATGTGTTAAAAAAGATTGAATATTGAATTTTGTAAAATGGTGCGGAAAAGAATTGAATATGATATAAGAAAGTATAATTGTGCACTAGTGAGGAAAGTTGTAGAAGAGAATAAAAGTCTCGAGAGTATAAAACAAGATTTTGGTATTGGTAGGAAATTTATATCTGCAATAAGAAAAAGAGATGGCATTATTATTAAAAAGAGAGATGACATGAAATGTGTAGAAGCCTTCTATCGAGAATTATATAGTAATAAAGAACAAGTACTTCCTATACCTATTATATCTTCCAAATTGTCCAGAATTTTAAATGAAGTGAGACATACAATTAAATTTATGAAAAAGAGGAAAGGCTCCAGGTAATGATGGAATTAATAATTGATATATTAAAAAAGCAGGTGAAGAAATATAAAAAAATTTAGCAAAGTTATATAACAAATGTCTAAATGATAAAGATGTATCAGATGATTGAAATAATGCAGTATTAATATTTTTAAAAGGTGATAAAGAAGATATTAGAAATTACAGACCTATCAGACTTATCAGTTTTATGCAAAATTTTTACTCAGATAATTACAACTTGTCTACAGAGAACACTAGATTTCCACCAAACAAGAGAACAAGCTGGATTTAAAAGTGGTTTTAGTACAGTAAATCATATCCAGGTATTGAGAGAAGTTATAGAAAGGACAAATGAATATGAGTTGCCATTAGATTATGAAAAGGCATTTGATTCTATAAAGATTTCTTCAGTGATTAAAGCATTGGATCATCACAGTATTGATACAGAATATTGTTATATTTTAAAGAATATTTCTAAAAATGCAACAGCATCAATTAGATTACATAATAATAGTAGGAAAGTCGACATTGAGAAGGGTGTAAGACAGGGTGACTCCATATCTCCAAAACCTTTTATAGCAGTGCTGCAAGAAGTACTTTGTGGATTAAACTGGGAAGCTAAAGGAGTGAAAGTAAATGGTGATTATTTAAATTATTTAGATTTTGCAGATGATGTAGTTATTTTTGCAAATAATGCTTTAGAGCTACAAGAAATGTTGCAGGAATTATCAGATGAAAGTAGGACTAAAGATAAATGTTAAAAAGACTAAAGTAATGTTTAAGGGATTTTCTCAAAATATGAAAATAAAGATTGATTATGATAAGTTAAAAGAATTTAACAGTTACAAATACCTTGGTCAGATTATTAATACAGATGGAAACATAATGGATGAAATTAATCATAGAATTAAACTTGGTTGGAGTGCTTTTGGTAGAAATAACTTGATACTAAAAGGAAATATGCCTGTGTTTGAAAAAGATTGTTTTTAATAAATGTGTTTTGCCAGTTCTTACTTATGGATCTGAGACTTGGACACTTAATAGAAAAACAATACAGATGCTTCAGATCACTCAAAGATGTATGGAGAGATGCATGTTGGGATGAACAAGATGAGATCGAAAACGCAATATATGGGTAAGAGAACAAACAGGTGTTACTGATCTCATTGAAAAAATTAAAAGACAAGTGGAGTTGGGCTGGATATATTGCTAGAAGAGATAATAATAAATGGACAATTGAAATCTTAAACTGGATTCCAAGAGATTGTAAAAGACCCAGAAAGAGACCGCATGTGAGATGGATGGATGAAATAAGAAAGTGTGCATGGGGTGATGTGGAGAAGAGAAGCTAAAGATCAGAAAAGTTGGATTGAATTTGGAGAGACCATCATGCAGTGGCTTGATAATGATTGATGATGATATCTGCTCTGAGTTAAATATGTTTAATGCATAGCAAAAGTTAATATTTATAATCATATTCATTTATTGGGTCTTTTATAACTTTATAATAAGTTCACAAATGCATATATCAATCATTAATTAATACACTTTAATTTTGTAAATAAATATTTGTTTAATGAAAGTATTATTACTATTATGTTTTGTATAGAATGCTTTGGAAAATTATTTTTACATAATTCTTACATGACTTTTTGCATGCAAAATAATGTCAAAGTTTGCAATGTGATAATTGAATGGTACTGTAACATTTTCCATTAGCTTTAAATATCTTATTTATTTTTTAATTTGTTTTTGTATATTCTTTTTGCTTTCCAATTGGTTGATTTATAAATACAACAAAATACAAGATATTTGACAATTTTAAAGAAGTCGCCATTAACACAATCCACTTAATCAACACATTCTAAGCTTTCCACTCACTATCTTACTAATCCATATTTTTGACTTTTGAGCTATTAAAATATGAAAATTAAAGATAATATTTTTAATATACTCAGACAGTTTGTCTGTTTCTCAGTTTTTTTATTCAAAAATTGCACTCTTTAAAAATTGGGTGATCATTTCAAGAAATTTTTACTAATTATTTTCCTGCATTCTATCTTGCTTTCTTTTACATAATAATTATAGAGCTTTTATTATATATATATATTGAAACGGAAATCTCCAATCCCTTTCCGTTTCACCATCAACCTAATGACCTACTCGTCTAAACTAATTTCGAACCTATTTTTAATGTAAAAATGTAATATATAAGTCGAGCGGGAAAACTTTGCTACAATGGCCGCTTGAATGGCATCATCCATTTACATACGAAAACACGCTATAATTAGACAGGTTTGATAAAATTATAGCGGAGAAATGCTCATAAATTATTATAAAATGTTTTATTAATTTTCAGTCAATTCTTAATTATATTCGCTATAATATTCGTATGTGGATGGATAATTTAAACCTTGGAATAACGGCAAAATGATTCATATATATTTAAGTTTAAATAAAAGTAATGTAAATGTTTTCTTTAATTTATTTAACGGTTTTCTGATTTAATGTTTTACATATATAGTTGAAACAAGTATTTTCTTTAAATTTGTTTTTTTTTAATAAACAAATATGTTAAAAGTTATTTAGTTTTATAAAATAAGAATTATCTGTTCGCAATTAAAAAATGAGAATTTTTGTAAACAAGATATCAATTAGTGACACACCCGGGTAAAAAAGTAAAATCTGTTTTCTGATTTTTTGTTTGCAACAAAAGACTTTTTCATTAAGTCAGAATACCGTTCCTTCTGCTAAGTGATAACACCTGAAAAGGAATTTAATTAGTGAAAATGAATCAAATTATATAGTTTATATATTTTGATACATTTTTTAAGGAAATTAAATATAACACCTCGGAGATTTTATCAGTTGTTGTAGAAATTGAATTATATTATTTTGCTTTAATTAAAAGTCAATTGGTCCCGAGGTTTACGAAATTCCAGAAAGGTGTTAAAGTTTAGTAGAAGGATATAAATAGGCCTTATTTTAAGCGGGAAGGGAGAATCCATCTTGCTTTTGAAGAGAGTTAACATGAGAAGTTTTAAATTGTTCAACCTCAACATGTCTGGCTAAAGTCAGGCAAGAATTGCTGCAATTCCCGTGATGGAACGCCTAGTTCAATCCATCCAATGCCAAAGGAACAACCAAGCTTACACCAACTAAATTTGAAGATGCCATAAGCCGTAAAAATAATTTGCCTTCGTTCCGATTTCAGTCCAGCTAAACAAACAATATTTTAAAAATCGTCTCCCAACTAAATTAAAGATGCCATAAGCCGCCCAAGAATTCACCTTCATTCCAGTTCGAATATCTCCAGCCCATCTACAGGAGAACTGTTTTAATATTTAAAATCGCAGAGCTCTGTAAATTTCAAAAACAGTCATTGTTTCTTCAAAACAGGTTAGCTAACCATATCATTGAACTTTCTCGCTAAATTGTTTCTGAAATGATATTTAAATGAAATACTTTTTGCTAATTTTTTCTTAATTCAATAGTGTAAACTGTCTAAATGGTTTCCTAAAATAATATTTTAATTCTAGAAAATGTAATACTTTTGCAAATTTTTCTTTGTTAATTAATATTTTGCTATATAATTTAATCACTGCAGTTATATTTTGCTTTTCTTTTGCTTATTTTTAATTATTATTAGTTGTGCTTATGTTTCGAAACGGCGTGCATTTAATTATAGAATATGTTTTTAAACATATAAATTTAAATTATTTATATAGCGTCATTTCGTGCGCTGTTTCGAAACCCAAATTCATATTTTTTCGCTTAATAAATTAATTAATACAAATATAAAATGTGGCTTTTCAACCTTTATTTATTATGTTACTAAAGATTAAACTAGCCTGGAGTGTAATTATAAGTATATTTTTTTAGTTAAGTATTCGTAAGTCCCTTATTAAATATACTTTTCCTCCTTTTTAAAAGTTTAGTAGTTATAGATAACTAAAGAGATTGAACGGGATAAAGTAAAGTTTGTAGCTATATATTCCTGTCAGTAGCATATCGTATTTCTCATGCTACAGAAGAGTTGGCTCTTTTGATCAAGCTGATAAACTTGTGTTCATTTAATATGTGATATTTCATTTATAATATCCTTCGGCTTGGCGGATGTGGAACTTATTAATATTTTTCTCGTTGTGCTGTTTTATATATAAGATGGAGCCACGACATTGCCAGCACATCTTCTCTTATAGGGTAGTGCAGTAGCGAAGTCTGAGCTACGGGCCAGATTAGCACGTAAGTCCCCCGCCTCTGAACCAAATAAAGGTTCCCCATTAGCAGCATGACGACCGGTTCTTGGGTAAACCGTTGTTTGTCACAAAAACCCTAAAACTATTCTTCCATCCGCAGAGCCACTTTATTATTATATTTTACTTGTGCCTAGCGTATTAGTAAAATCGTTATAGCCAACTCTCCCTCCCTAATATGCAGTCTTCGGCGTTGATCCGAAGCATTCTTGAAAACCCGTTCGATCTAAAGCTATCTGGGACGCTTTAAAAGCCCATAGTTAAAATAAATTTATTATAATTAAGATGTATTAAGTTTCACTCCAGACTTGGTTTGATTTTACGTAAAAGAGCCACTCGAACTGATTATAAAAGGACATAACAAATAAGTTAATGTAGTGATTAGTTGTATAGCAGGATATTTGGCTCCATTGAATCATAGCCACAAACCTATTTGCCAACATCAATTATTGTTCAAATAGTCTAGAGAATGTTAATTTATAAATAAAATGCCTGCGTGCATTTGCCAACAACAATTGTCAATAAATATATTTTAATTCATCATATATCAGTTTCTGTTTCATTATTAAATCAATCCAATTCACTAATTGCCCATAAGTATTCATTAGTAAAGCCCCTATTATTTAAATATGTTAGATTTTATCCGTGGTATGTCTAGTATTTAAGTTGTTTATATATATGTTTAGTCCATGAGTCTTATTGTTTTCTCCGATTTGCTAGTGGGCCGGATGAAGAATTAAATCTCGTGTGCTACCATTGTTATGTTATCCATTGGGTGTTAGATCTGGTGCTTGGAGAGTGGGTTCGAATCCAGGCTGGTCCCTGACCTAAATCTCGGGCTTGACTGGGTTTGAAGTACATTTTGTGAGTTCCAGCTCGTGTTAGATGGATAAGCATGTTTTGACTGGCACATAGTATATATATATATATATATATAGCCTTCATATGACCTTCCTAGTTATGCTATAAGTAACCTACTGCCAAATGCATTATTTTTTCAGAATTTTTATCAATCTTTCAGATTCCTTGTAAGAATTTCTGGCCATCATTATTGTGAGGTTATGATGGAGAATAAAGTCATAAAATTATTGTCAAAGCTTCTTTATCAATATAAGTATAATGTACAGAATACTGTTTTTCTGATCAGCTTTTTTTATAGTAGGAAAGTGCAGCTCTAATAACAATGAGTGATGCATCACACAGCCTAAGGTTTTTTCCCTGTGTCAAAATGCTCTGGCCTTACAACTTGAATTAGAGGCTTTTTAACATTAATTTCAAGTTGCTCTTTTTTTATAAAAATTGGTATAAAGGTGATGCTCATTCAATATTTATATAAATAAAATTGCTTCTAGAATTTCTAATTTTAATATTTGGGCTGTGAATCTAGATATTATTTGAAATCTGAAAAACTGGTTTTCCTTACTAATTTTTGTGTTTTCATATAATTTTCATAATTTTGCAAGTAATAAAATATATCAAAACATCTTAAGTCATCGAAATAACAGCTTCCAATTGATCTGTGAAGCATTGGCATGTAATGAGCTACTGAGCATCTTGAACACTTGTTCTGTATACTGGAATTTTTTATTAGGCATTCCTTGGATTGAGTTTTATCAAATATTTTCCCTGGAATGATGCCATTATTTGTTTAATTAATGACAATGGATAATTATTTATTAATGTTTTATTAGTCATGCAATTCTTAACATCATCTTTTTTTTAGTATAAAGATTACAATGAATATTCCTCATTCAGCATGCACTATTAGGTCAATGATTTTATTTGATGGTGAATCAATTCTTGCTCCACTTTGTAGTTTTAATTTAAAAAGAAATATCTACTCTTGGAGTTAATTGGATAAGACCTTTCATTTATTATAAGAATGAAGAATCCTTGAAACATTTCTATTAATTTTTATTGTAATAACAGCATAGTTTTTTTAATCAATTTCTGCTTAGCAAATATCTTCAATTTCAAGATGAGAAAAATGAAAAACGTTTCCCTATTTAATATTCACTCTTTTACTTTACTGTCTATATTTTTGATAAATTTTTATGCAACACTCCCATTTTTTATTTATAAACTCTGAAATTCTTTCACTTCTACTCTTTTTTCAATGGGATAGTTGATAATGCTTTTCAATTTCTTGTTTAATTTAATGTGGGTAATTTCTGTTATAGTGTTTTTTTTATCAGACATTTGCTGTATGATACAATCTTATGGCAGAAATTATAGGATTACTGAATTGGCAAACTAGTATCATGAATGCCCTCACAATAATGGCCTTTTCCTAATTGTTTTTGTGAGATAGATATCTCTTTGCTATTGTCTGGATTCTTCTGTTGGTTTTTCTTAAGTTTTCAGCCACATTTTTTAGTTAATTGTCACTGAAACATTGTCTTCTTCTAAACAGTTTGCATATAATGATTTTTCATGTCATATATATCATATAATGCTTCATCCAGAAATAAAAACAGCCATGCATTTATTAGCCATTTCTGGTTGTGAATTATTTTTCACATCTGTCTGATAAATACAACATAGATGTCCTCCCACAAAATAATTTTTTATGTGGCTAGGCACATATGCTAATATGTGAGCAACTTTTATTTAGGAATGTGTTTTATAAGTCAAACTCTTTTACCACTTTATATTTAGCTCTTAAAAGATTGATAGTCAGGTTTAGATGACAAATTTAATATAACATTACATTTATTCACTTTAATGAACAGTAGTAATAATTTTCTAATTATCATCATCAACCATTATCAATCCACTGCAGGATGAAGATCTCTCCAAGTTCAATCCATCTTCTCTGATCTTTAGCTTCTCTTTTCCACAACACCCCTGCACACTTTCTTATTTCATCCATCCATCTCACATGTGGTCTCTTTCTGGGTCTTTTATAATCTCTTGGAATCCAGTTTAAGATTTCAATTGTTTATCTATTATCATCTCTTCTAGCAATATGTCCATCCCAACTCCATTTCAGTCTTTTAATTTTTTCAATAAGGTCAATAACACCTGTTTGTTTTTGATCTCCTCTTGTTACTCCCAACATGTATCTTTCCATACTTCTTTGAGTGGTCTGGAGTCTCTGTATTGCTCTTCTATTAAGTGTCCAAGTCTCAGATCCATAAGTAAGAACTGGTAAAACACATTTATTAAAAACCTTCCTTTTCAAACACATAGGCATACTTCCTTTTAGTATCAAGTTATTTCTACCAAAAGCACTCCAACCAAGTTTAATTCTATGATTAATTTCATCCATTATGTTTCCATCTGTATTAATAATCTGACCAAGGTATTTGTAACTGTTAACTTCTTCTAACTCATCACAATCAATCTTTATTTTCATATTTTGAGAAAATCCATTAAACATTACTTTAGTCTTTTTAACATTTATCTTTAGACCTACTTTCATCTGATAACTCCTGCAACATTTCCTGCAGCTCTAAAGCATTATTTGCAAAAACAATTACATCATCTGCAAAATCTAAATTAAATAATCTCCATTTATTTTTACTCCTTTAGCTTTCCATTTTAATCCACAAGATACTTCTTGCAGCACTGCTGTAAAACTTTTTGGAGATATGGAGTCACCCTGTCTTACACCCTTCTCAATGTTGACTTTCCTAGTATCATTATGTAATCTAATTGTTGCTGTTCCATTTTTATAAATATTCTTTAAAATATGACAATATCCTGGATCTATACCTTGATGATCCAAGGCTTTAATCACTGAAGAAATATTTATAGAATCAAATGCCTTTTCATAATCTACAAATCTAAAGCATAATGGAAACTCATATTCATTTATCCTTTCTATAACTTCTCTCAATACCTGGATATGATCTACTCAAACCACTTTTAAATCCAGCTTGTTCTCTTGGTTGGTAAAAATCCAATGTTCTCTGTAGACGAGTTGTAATTATCTTGGTAAAAATTTGTATAAAACTGATAAAAGGCTGATAGGTCTGTAATTTCTAATATTTTCTTTATCACTTTTTTTAAATATTAATATTAATACTGCATTCTTCCAATCATCTGGTACATCTTTATCATTTAGACATTTGGTATATAACTTTGCTAAAACTTTTTCTATTTCTTCACCTGCTTCTTTTAATATATCAATTATAATTCCCTCATTATCTGAAGCCTTTCCTTTTTTTTATACATTTAATCGCATGTTTTACTTCTTCATTTAAAATTCTAGGCAATTCAGAACATGTAATAGACATAGGAGGTACTTGTTCTTTATTACTATATAATTCTTGATAAGTCTTCTACCCATTTCATGATGTCATCTCTCTTTTTAGTAATAATTCCATCTTTTTTTCCTATAGCAGATATAAATTTCCTACAAATACCAAAATGTTGCTTTATACTCTTGAGACTTTTATTCTCTTCTACAGCTTTCCTTGATAGTTTACAATTATATTTTCTTATATCATATTCAACTCTTTTCTGCATCATTTTACAAAATTCGAGATATTCAATCCTTTTTAATGCATCATTTTTGTATATCTTTATATTCCTTCTTTTCTTCATAAATTCTTTTGTCTCAGTAGAAATTTTATTGATCAATTGCTGCTTTTTTCTAATAAGGTAAGGTTAAATGTAATGTACCATGTTGTTCACTTTCATTTCCATATTTTTCTGAGTGTATAGTATATTTTCAGTTAACACAACACCATTTATTAATAAATAATTTGTATTAGATAGTCATTACTTAAATAACTACTTTTCATATTAGTTTAGCAGGAAATGTTGCAAGTCTGGGATTTGTGTTCTTATTAATTGTATGTCTTATTCATAGTTCACATTTGTAGTACTATATTCTTCTTTTGAATTTAATTTCTAATAGAACTTTCATCCAAATATTGATATATTTTGGCTTAAAATTAAAGCACTATATATCAATATAAATTTTGTATTCTATTTGAAAATTAACTGATTCAGTTTTCTTTATAAGTAAAATATGTAGCATTTTATTATTATTTAATTAATGCCTTTATATTGTTTTTATTTGAATATAGTAATTCAACCTAGTTTTGATATTTTACCCACTATATTTTATAATGTTTAATAATGTATGATTTAAGATACTGAAAAATTCAAATTTTTCATTGTTCTTTTACATTATTGTTAACTATAAATTTTACAACATTAAATAGACATGGTTGTAAACTAATTATAAATAATATTAGGTCTTTGATAATTTTATAGTAAAAAATACAGCCTCTAATAAAACATTAAGCTGTTGGTGAGAGGAGGTATTATTTTAAATTACAATTTTATCTGCTAATAAGTTTGGTTTCCATTCAAATGTTTTCAATAATTATATAATTATATAAGATTCACATATGATGCACATTAGCATATAACAAAGCCTACATTAAATAATATAGGAAATAAAATTCAAGAAATCTATTCACATTACCATTAATATGCAATATACTCAGCACATTTCTAATGACATTGACAAGATTTACAGAAAATTAAATGTTTTTCAGCCATCATAATAAAAAGAAATTTTAAAATAGTATTTATGCATACTGAAAAATATAGAATTGGTATAAAGACTTTATAGTAAGTATTAAAAACAAACATGAAAAATACATTGACATTCAGGATTGAATCAATGAGATTAAACATTGTAGTAGGTGAAAATGGAAACTAAGGAATGGCAAAAAGATCAATAAATCAAAATAGAAAACAAAAAAATAAAATCAGAAACTGGATTCCTGGTCATTATCAATAAATTCTGCATACTATATTTAGAAAATACCAATTTTTGAAGTGGAGAAGGAAAAAATATTAATTATGTATGAAAATAATAAGTAATTTGTATATATGTTTAAATGAATTGTGATACATTGTTTAAACAATAGAGAAATGATAATTAAGTAGTGGATGTTTAAAAACCTTTAAGTAAAATAACTAGACATATAAACAATCTGAATTTATACTTTTAAAATAAAATGACTGAAATTAATTACTGACAGCTGAAAAACCTGACAAGAAATTACTCAAAGCAATGAATGATATATATATATATTCATGTATGATCAGCAGGAGTTAGAAAGTTTGTGTATACTTTTACTATTCTTAAGGTTTTTGAAATATCAAATAATTAAATGCTAAGAGAAAAACAATGAGTGTTTATGTTCAAATTTTGTCTGACTTATGAGAGGAACAAAGCAGTGAGCTATAAGTTATTAAAGGCATCATGGTAAAATATTTTTAATGATACTTGTGCTTATTATTATATATGTATTATCAAATTATACTCGTATCTGGTTATACAATTTAGGTATAAGGAATTTTTAATCCATGATTTGACTTTATTGTATGGGCTTCTTTATTATTTTATTTTTTGTTATAAAAATCAAATTCTTCATTCTTCTGCTCATTAGTGCCATTTCTATTTTAGTTACTATGAATCTTATTGTAGAAATAAATTCTTATAAAACCAAACATTTTATGACTTCTATAGCATTCCTTGCCATTATGCAGATTTTGACAAAACCAAGTGTCTTGCACATGATAATTTTAAACAAATTGGATAATACTTAAATTTATATTATGGTCACTTTGGTTTTAATATTAAACAGACTTAGCCTTCAGGCTGTCTTTATGCCAATTATACATCATCTAACCTGGCAAAGGACTTAAAAAATTTAATAAAATGTGTTTACTGCATTACATTGATCATTATGTAGTGTAACGGTAAAAAAATAAATGAATCAAATGTGGCATCAAAAGTGTACCCTAACCTGCAAGAATTTGTGAGTTAATGATGATCAGTGCCATGCAAGCTAGTTTGGTTATTTACAGCAATGTGGATGCAACTTTTTTGACTGATTCCAATTGCCTTGCAACCTGTAGTGAATGTACAAATACATTACATAAATGTTTACCTTTTTATATTAAAATCCTAAAATAAATCTAACAATGGATTCAACAAAGACAATGCAACATTTATCACTAACAGATTTTGCATTAACTTCAAAATAAAAACCAGAAATAAAATAGAGATCAAGGACCTCATGGAAATTAATAACAATATTAACTTTTATATATAATATACAATATGAATATGATAATTAAATACTAAAATAATAATAAAAATAAATTAATCCTTATACACTATTCAGTTGAATCTATTTGGAATATTTAAATAAAGTTAAATATTTCTAAAGACATTCAATACTCAGATGATGGAAATAGTTCAAACAATAAATACAAGAGTAGAAGTATATCTCTAATATTAATAATACTAAATTAATAAGTCTGTCATAACTTTATAATAGATTCAAATGCATATATTAATTATTAATTTTTTTCTAAATAATTATTTGTTAAACAAATGTATTACTATATTTTTATTTATTCAACCAAAATGGTGTGATATTGCATAATAACTGTCAGTTGTCCAAATCATTATTCTTGCATTTTTTTTTTGAATGGAACTGTTATATTATCCATTAGCTTTGAATATCCTATTTTTGAACAGTATTTTTTGCTTTCTAATAGATTGATAAAATAACAAAATTTAAGGTAGCCAATAATTTTAAAGTTATCAATTAAGATAATTCATTTATTCAACACTTTAAGTTTTCCAACTGATTTTTTGAAAAAAATATATTAGCAAATGAGAGGCAAACCACTCCCCAATTTATTATTTTAGAAATCCATGCTTTATGATTTCTGAACTATTAAATATGAACTTAATTTACAATTAAGTTTTAAATCATGAAATTTGAAAATAGTCTTTAGTTTGTGTCACTCAGTTCAATGTCAGTTTCTTCAGTTTTTTTATTCAAAAATCATTGTTTTTAAAAATCGGGTGATATTTTTCAAGAATTTTTTTTTTTTTTTTCTGTATTTTATCTTACATTCTTTTAAATAAATTATTTACATAGATAAAAATATAAAGAATATATTTTATCTTTTAAATAATTAGTTTTTGTTTATATATATATATTGAGCTGGTATTTTGTCAGCTCATACTCACATATATATACACACACATATATTTTGTTAAAATATAAATACCGTTTTATAATACATAATTTTGAAAAAAAAAAATTAACACTTAATTTTTAAATGGAGTTTTTGAGAAGTTAAAATAAATTAGATCAAGATCTTGCATGTTTTTGATAAAAGTTTGTCTTTTGTTTAGTTTTTAAAAAAATTCTTAAAAATAGAAGGGAAAAGAAAGCAATTAGTTCTATTGTTGGGGCCTTGACAGTGAAGGCATTTTATGCTATCTATTACACTGATCAATTGGAATGTTTCTTTGGGATTTTAAAATAAAATATGAAATAAAAAAAGAGAACATTAAAGGTGTGAACTGAGACTTAAAAAAAACTATAAATTATGGACTTTCCTTTTGTTTAAATTAATTGGATTTCTGCCGAGGTCAATATCTAATCTATAAGTTTCAATTCGGCTCAGACTTTTGAATATTAAAGATCTGCAAAGTGCAAGGAGAAAATGTTGAGCGGCTAGATCTAACTAGAACTTTCCCTTCTGGGAACCTCTTCCTATTACCATCTGGAACTGCCTTGTAAATTCCAGACATAGAGAGCTAGCCGAGAAGAACGGACTGGAAGAAGACACGGACAAACCATGAAGAATATAAAGTGAAATATTCCACCCACACAGGATCTACACTGATCGATCAGGGTAAATAGACTTTTTTTTTGTTATAATTTCAAGAGACATTTGCGTAATAGAATTTAAAAAAAGAAAGAAAAGCCTTCTTTCCAAATATCTCAAAGTTTCAGCAATAGAAAGGGAGGGATATGTAGTCTTTAAGTAGATGTATTTATTAATTCAAATTAATCCACATTATATTGTTTTTTTTTATTATTTAATTTTTTTTGGTTATGTTCTATTAATTAAACTTACCTTTAGTTTCTATGATTGTTGTTCTTATAATGTATAGATAGGAATAAGAAAAATTGTATACTTGATCTAAGGACAAGTAAAAATTTAAGATAAAAAGATTTAACATTAGAAAGAGGAGATTTGAGTGTTTTTGTTTTTAACAAACACACTCTTATAGTAAGTCACCCTTGAGTTCACTCATAGTTATATACCATGATATTTGATAAAATATTGTATAATTGGTAAAGTGATGGCGCATGTTTTTGCGAGAACGATACATGTTAATTCTTTATTAGAAAGAAAAAGGATCGGTAGGGTTTGATTTGACAAATATGAGGGAAGGGAATAACCAACAAATGGAATAAAGGTATAATAAATATTTCAACAATAGTGAAGTGTCGATTTGTTTTTTGTTTTTTTGTTTATTATAATTAATTCTTATAATTCATTTTATAATCTTTTGGTCCATTAAAAGAAAATTATTTTGAGATTTACATTTGGTGATTGCCGTTTGTAAATAAATTAACTGTTATTATAGAAATTTTATAATACGGTCTAGGCAGAAATGCTTGGTGGCACCCTTGAACGGCCACCATATGTTGCAATCTCGTGAAATTTAAGAGCATAAAACGTTTTGTTACAATATATATATATATTTTAACATAAATTTTACAGATCAAAAGATCACAATATTACCACTAGAGCACAACCTGAGTAAAAAGGCTTTGTAGCTGAATAATATAAGATTCATTATCAAAATGATGAGTAGGGACATATTAAGAAGACTAATAAGTTATAACTATAATAGTCATTGAAATTTATTAATGATCAAAATATTAATTATCATTTTTAAGCTTGGTGGCTTTTGTTCATCACCTTCTACTTAAGATTTAAAATAACATCATAATATCAATAATTAGAAACAATAATGCTTGGAGACTAGTCATTTCAGCTATCTGGTATATGGCCTATTTTAAACCTTAGTTAGGTAGCCATTGTATCATCAATAAACAAGTAGAAACTATAAACAAATTATTAAGAACAAACTATTATAACTCAGGAAATAACATCAAGTGGGTGAGTACACTGGTAATGCAATAAAATATTTTCTCAATAAATCCAACAGTAGATTTTACCCACTTTCATCTCTTGGTTTGATGTCAAGTGCATATTTAAGTGAATAACAAATGAATATGGTCTAGCAGGGTGCCACTAGGCTATCTGAACCTAGACAACATTATATATTATAACCTTTTCACATGTACTGGATTTGAAGCCCTTTTTGGTACTTTATTTTTAACAAAAATGGAGGATTTTGCTTTTAGACACATGTCACTGTATGCATTAATATTTAAGTAAACACAAAACATCCTTAAACTAAAGTAGTGTATATAAAATTCATCAGACAGAAATCATCTCCTAGATTGTAACATAATAAATGTGTTTCAATATCTTTATAAGTTTTACTAGCTCATATTATACTATTAATTTAGTATGGCAATTCACTCATCCTTGCATGATGTAGATGATGGAGTGGTGGTTATTATAATGACTCACAATTGTCAACTAAATGCCAAGAAATCATTTATTTATTTATGACCTTTAAACATTTATCTAGCTAATTAATTAAAACATGATGATGATGACAATAATGATAATGGTTTTAACCACAGCTTCAGAACCAAGTCTAACATAAAATTTAATTCTAAAGAAATTTATAACTATTGGTTAATCTTAGTATATCTAATTAGATCTTAAACAATTAATATTCACCCTTGATGATGAATGATCACAACTAATAAAGAATACTCTCAATGAAATATATATGTCTTGTTTAATAAAACAAATTAACATTTATTACAGCATTTCTAACATATACATGAATTTAAAAATAAAACTAAAATTTATATGAATAATAATGATAATAATAATAATTGACTATTTTGAAATCATAATATTAATTTTAAGTTCCCCCCCTTCCCATTAAAGATATAATGCATATTAAACTGGATAACAGATTTGCTAAAATTTTCTCTCCACAAGAAAAATATTTCATAATAAAAAAAACACTCTTTGTGCATACATACTTTTATAATCCAACATGTAAAGTTAACATACAAAATAGAATGATTAATGAAAAAAATGTTAGTGGAATCAAAAGAAGATTTCCAGAAACAAGTTTTTAAATTGCTTCTCCCCCTTCCCTCTAAGTTACTCCTAAGATCACTATTCCTTAAATCAAAACAAAAATAATCCAATATTTTTAATGCGGTCTCTTATTCTCACATTCATACACCATTATATACCTGTAACAAGTTAATATATCCCTGTGCATGTGTGTGTTTACCCCCATGATAACTAAACATTATTTAAAAACAAAATAATAATACAAAAACTTTTACATTTTAACAAACATTTCATAATTTTAGATTAGTATACAATAATACCCTTTAAAAAATAAACTTCATTAATAAGCGGGGTATAATAGTTTTAGCATACATAAAATTATTATTGAAGGTTATAGCTATTATTATTGAAGAAATCTTTGGTTTAACTCAATTTTGGTTTTAAAAGTTCTGAGGTAAAAAAATATAAAACTTTATTTCTAAAATTTTACGAATAGTCTTTCATATATTAAAAAAATAGATAATGAAAATTCATATTACCAGTCCCAAGAGTTCAAACTTAGCTTGTTCAATGTCTATACTTTTGCAGCAAACAATTTCCACAGTTCACTGGAACTGTCTCTTTTCTTGAGGCTTATAATTATTTGATGATGATGATGATAATATTTGCTTCAGCAGGAACCATTTAGCACTGGAACTGTTTCTTCCCTTCCTGTTACACATAATTCTAATAAATGGAGTATCTCAGTTCTCCATTTGTAATTTTTCTTGGGTTTAAATTCAGTCACTGGAATAACTGGACTAGTGATTCAATACTTATTAGTAGATTAATTTCCTTTCCTTCAGCCTTCAAATGCAGGTGAATGTTTTCTTTTACTTAAAATATCACATTTATCCCCAATCAGTCATAAGGTGTAGAATATTTTTAATTTCAGACAAGACATTTATTTTTTCTTTCCTATATGATATGCAGTCTCTAATGTGGGTCAGCAAGCCCAAGATGAAATCTATAGATTTTAACCTGCCATTCTGTTTTCAATCTTCAAAAAAAACTTTATATTTAAAAAATGATTTTAAATTGATATCTGGAATAATTAAAATGCTTGTCTTTTCCTTAGTTTCAATATTAAAAATCTCATCTTCTCTAACTGACCATTCAGACTGGTTTTTATACTTTTTTCTATTTTCAGCAAACTCATTTTTAGATTCACAGTATGACTTTTTCCAGAAACGTGAAACTTTGCACCACCATGATTTTCAGACAAACCCGGTTTTGAAGGAAAAATTGTCTTAATCCTTTTTCTTCACATAGCCATCATAACTGTCTGAGCCTCAACATGACAAACAATCTTTATAACACAAAATTATGGAGTAAATATATATATATAATTTAACAGATTTTTTATCTTTTTCAATATGTAATAAATGTAGATTTCTTTATGCAATGTACACACACATTCATGCAAATCATTTATAAAACTGGCTCATTAAAATAATCTGAATGCTTTTTAGAAATTATACATTTAATATTTAAAATTAAATTCTTACAACTTATAAACCACACAGAATAAAACATTAGAATCTAGTATATGTAGGTTAGTCTTGAAGAAAGTTAATATTTGAAATATAAAATGACAACTAAATAGCTTACACACACACTGCCTATATATGTGTTATAACCCTATAAAAAATCAACTATTGAATAATTAAATGTGTGTACTACTCTTTTTGAGTTTTTATCAACACCCAAACAACTAAAGAAAATAACTGTTGCCCCCTCTCTTTCTGTCTTAGGCTTTAGGAACTTGACCCTGTAGAGTTTAAACTTGGGTGCCCTACAGCTTCCGTTAGTATATAAAAATGTGATGATGATTTTTGTTCCATATTTTCTTTCATGCACATTACTACAAATTTAGCTACGGACTAAATTGTAATGGCACAATATATATGTGTGTGTGTGTGTTAAACGAAGATTTGCATTGGTTAAATATATAAAATACATATTTTGCGGGTTCACCCGTGTTAAAAACTTTTAATATTAATATACTGATGTTTTGACATGGTCACACAAGTCATCCACAGAGTTGTAAAAGGTAGAAAGATGGTTGTAGAGGCGCTACAATCACTGATTCGAATAAAACATTAAAATTTCACCAATAGCAAAAATGTTAAATTTTAGGAATGTTTTTTAAAAAAAAATTTCCAAATAGGAAGAAGTTTACATGTATCATCTCGCTTATTGATACAATCTGGCCTTTTTTTTTCAATGGCTTCTCTAATTTTGCACTGGTAGAGATTATCACATCTGGATATGATCCTGGTACTAGAAAAATCAATTTTATAACCTGAATCTATAGTATGGAGTGAGAGTGCTGATGATGATGAGTGTTGTTTAACTGCATTAGCATGATCATCTCTCCTAACACTGATGTGACGATTACTCATACCTATGTAAGAAGCTTTACAATTTTTACATGAAATTTGATAGACACCATGAAATTCAAGAGGGATTGAATCCTTAGGCTTGGTTATTATATTGCTGATCTTTTGATGAGCAGAAGAAAATGCTGTATCTATATTATAGCATTTTAATATACATCCAATACTGTCTGTAGTTCCTTTTACATATGGAACACAAATCCTAATAGCTGAAATGTCAGTATATTAATATTAAAAGTTTTTAACATGGATGAACCTGCAAAATATGTATTTTATATATATATATTGTAACGGGCACATTATTTTTTTATTATTATTAAACATGAAGAAAATAAAAGATCGCAAATAAAAACTTTTTTTTTTGAGGATTAAAAATTGAAATTAAATATCATCTAAACTCAAATATATACATATATAAAATCGCACAGATAAAAAAAATTATTAAAATAAACCTTTATTAAAAATAGAAAAAGTATTTTAAAAGCAAAAACTTAAAAAGATTTAGAGATAAAAATATATCTTTAAGTTTGGAAAACACATTAATTAATCATAAAATGGAAATGATTGTTTTAATTAGTTAAATGTAAACTAGCCCTTGGGCATTTTAAATGTATAAGCAAATGTCTGATAGAAGAGAAAAACAATGGGATCAGAATAGCCAATAAAAGAAATCACTCATGGAATCAGATCTCAGTGAAAAGACCATCACCATCGTTGTGACGTAATGTCCTCTGGATCTGAAAGTCTACTATAAAAAGTGAGTAAAGAAAGAGCTGAGGGAGAAGAGATGTGACTATATGTGTTAGTGTGGAGTTGAAGGAGAAGGGATTGAAAAGATGCACTCTTCACTCCCTTCAGTCTCATTAAAAGGAAAGAGAAATGACATCATTTTCCTAGATTGAGGACCATAGGACATTGAGGGAATTAACACTGGCTCCAAATGGCAAGCAACTGCAAGAAATTAGAAACTATGGACTTGTTAAAACCATAAGAACTTTATAAAATCTAATGAACATTAATTAATTTGAAAACACTAAGAACTCTAAAATATAAACTTTCCTAATATTTAAATTATTGCAAATGGTAGTGCCTATCTGTCCAAAGTAAATTAGTTAGTAATTATTTTTATAGAATGTATTTCTTTTGTAAAATCATTTCCATTTATTTTATTTTTTTTGGTTCTTTTAAGTTTTTATTATGATTTTTGTTTTTCTTTAGACTAAATTATATAAATGTTAAACTTAAGTCAGGCATGAATGGCTATATAGATTTGTAAAGTTATATTAGGGGATGGTAATCTTAGGTTATTTGTTTTGTAGTTGAATTGGTCAATGGATTGGATATATTGATGTAATTAGTAGATGTAATACAAGATTCGCTATGTGCAGAATTGCTGTATATGCCACACAACCATTTTAGCTATGGAATGGGATTGTAAGCCAGCAAAAAGGACCACTGTCCTTTCCTATGGAGTTTTTTTTATTGCTCTTATCATCAGATAGATGTAGTATTCCTATCTGGTGAAAGTCAATTTCTTCTCTTAACCTATTTTGTGCTGCCATGTTCGTGTTACATTGAATGCATCTATATATCAGGTGGATTGATGTTGGTCTAACTGCGAACTTTTGGCCTAAGATTAAATAAGGGATTGAATGTTTTCCTTTCAAATGCAAATCTGTGTTGTCTATTCATACTCGACACTCTAAATAAAAATGCATTAAATTTAAGTTGGGTATAGATGCTTGCATGGATTCGTTATCGGTTAATTATGTTTTTGGTTTTCATATTTGATCAAAATATATAGACATTCGGTAAATAATGATACCTTACGGTGAGTATCTAAAATGTATTTATTCGGATGTCTTTTAAGTTATTGGTGTCAATGCGGCATCTTACAATGAATGCCATTGGGTTTCTTATAAATTTCCCTCTTCAATTCCACCAATGATTTTATATTTTGATTGTTTATGTTTATTTTGAAATGTTTTTAACCATGTAATCTATGTAATCGATCTATACTCAACATTATAAAACAAACTTTTATAAATCCATCTGTGCGAACTTATAAAAATTAAAATGTAAATTAAAATCTAAAATAAAAGTTAAAAATGAAGTTAAATGCAAAGGAAACATACTAAAATAATAATGCTAAATTTTATATATATGTGCATAAATAAATGTTTGTATGTTAATTACTTACTGGCAGTGGCTTATTTTATTCTTTTTTTTAAATATTCTTGGATAAGAATTTATTATAAAATATAAATCTCTGCTATTCCACTGAGCTAGTGACAATGGGCTAATGACCGGAATCAAAATATATAAAATAAAAAAAAATATTTTTTTTAACTTACGTATCTGCCTACTATATAAATTTTCTAGGTTCAAATGCCTAGATGGCGCCCTTGTAGTGCAGATACGGTAAGTCATACTTCTTCCGGATCGTTATAATATATATAAATTATTAATCAATGTCTGTATTCCAATTATAATAAAATATATATATATTATTGTATTGTTTTAATTATATATATATATATTGTAACCATCCGCTCGCCCCTTCAACTAACCATCATGCCGAACCCATTGCGGCACTCAAAATTGTAACCGTAAATTGTGTGGTCCCAACTACAGAAACGCCAATGCACTAAGAATTGTAACTTCTATCACCGATCAGATCCCGTTGCACATTGTCAGCTATTAAGAGCTGTATCCAAAAGCATATCATGCTATCTATTTTATGCATGAAAGACCACAATCAACATCTGGGGCAACTTACCACAGACCAAACTAATGATCTAACCTAAACTTTTTATGATTTAATTTGATCGCAGCCAGGGTGTACCACGAAGAACTACCATAGTATTATGATAAAATACTTTAATCAAATTATAAGTGTAATGTTATTATTTTCAAACCTTAATTTGCAATTTTTATTGTATGAGACCCGATGGCCGACCATGTACAAGATGGCATAATTTGTGGAATTACATAAGATTATGAATTTTTAAACCATCTATATGATTTCTAATACAGATGCTAGTCCAGGTAAAGCTTTGCAATAAATAAACATAAATACTTGGGTTCCCTTTTATAGTTTACTATATTACTGAGACTCTTATTATACTGACGAATGACAATTTAAAAACGTTAAGTAAATATATTTAATCGTGTCATTATTTGGTAAATCTGTTTACAAGTTTAATAATCAATTTGTATGGTATACTAGAATCAACTACGCAAAGCCAAAATGATGGAAAAGGTAAATGGGATTTTATTGTACCTTACACATCATAAACTACCAAAGACGAAAGCATCTAAATGATTTCTCAAAATATCAATAAACTCTTATATCATGTTGACGATAGTATGTACTTCAATGTATGCTCTATCCAAGGATTATGATTTCTGATTTTACAAATGACACATAGCAACGGCACAGTAAGTTTAATTATAAATCAACTTTTATTTACAAAATTATGAATAATAAGTAATTAATTCCAATGTTATAATTAAAGACATAAATAAACAAATAAAATAAATAAATTATAATTCCATCGACTTTCTTCAATAACATCTCATAGGTACAGTTTTTAAGAACCTAATCATACCTTATATTTCAATTTAATATAATGAGTATTGAGGAAATTATACTAAATTCAGCATCAACTCATGAAATATTTAACGTCATTTCCAGATTCAATAAATCCATACCGTAAACTTACAATAATATAATAAATAATATTATGTCTGTAGGATTTAGCTACAATGCAATCATTAAATAAAGTGATAATTTAAACTTACACTCCGGTAAATAATAATCAACCAACAGTTAATTATTATGAAGTAACTTGAATAGAATGTCCTGCTACAAGTTGATGATCTAACTTATAAATTATGCTTACAAATGAAAGAAGATGATTTAGCAGATTAACTAAAATACTTTTCCCAACTTATTTCTATGAAGCAAAACATATTCCTGTGGATGTATTCATCTACATGGAGGAATTAAATAACACTAAACGTTTTGTGGATTTATACACCATCATAAAGCAATAAGTACAAGTACACCATTCCGCGGATTAACCACCAGCGCAGGAATGAGTGTAAAATACAAAAATGGCAATAAAGTAATCTGTGGATTAACCACCAGCACAGATTAATGCCCTTTACATTCTAAAGCAACATTTCTATTTACTTCACATTAAAGTGCAAAATCATCCCCCTCAGTTATTCTGACCATTCAGAATACACTAACACTTTAGCAAATGTGGGTTCTTGCATAATAAATGTTACGCTAATCAGGACAACTAATGTACTAACTTATCTTTCTTAAAATAAAACATGTGTAATATAATATAAGTAATATTAGTATAGGAATATAAATCTGGAAAGACTAACAAAATAACTCATAAAGATTGATACATCTCATGAATTCATTTAGTACTTTTTAAGCTTTTTCACAAGCGCTATTCTCTTGAATAAATATTTTATTCAACTCCTATTAATTTAAACTTAATAAAATATAACTTATGAACTTCACATGCAAGTTCATATAACGATAAAATTAAAGTGATGCATTATTCATCAAATACATAAAATTTAACAGGTGTGTGTGTATGATATAAATTAAATGTATAGCATTTTATAGTTCAATACATGAATTTTAGCAGGTGTGTGTGTCACAAATTGGATTATATAGCATTTTATAACTCCAAATATGATCCGTGGAATCCATGTACGATGTGTCGAACAACAAATACACGAAGCAATAGCTATAATTATAGTTAAATTCCATACATGCAATTTTATCCATTTGTATTAGTTATTATAATCACTATTAGATTGACGATTTTACGTGGCTCCATAAACATGAAACAATTTCAAAACATGACACGCAGAATTTAAATGAAAATGTTTCTCATAAGTTATTAATCTCTACATTTCTCTATTAAAATGTTCCAAGTTTATCACATCCATGCTAATATTTATTTATCCACGCTTACATCTAGGAATACTAATTACAGCAATTAATTTAATCATTTCAAACTGACGTTAAAATTAGAAAATAGCTTTGATTAACTATTTTGAAGACGGTTTATTATCCAAATGTTAAACAAATTAACTAGCAAATATATGATTGGCATTGTAAAGTTAAATATCAATTAATACTATATTTTATTAGAATTAGAAATGGAAATATTAAGCTACGTTGATAACTTTAACATTTTACTTTAATTTAAACTTCTTCTTTTTTAAAAAGCAAATTTTCATTTTCATAAAACTTCTGTAATTAAAATACTTATTTAATTTTTCCAAATTGTAGAATAATAAACATTTTAAAACATACCAAACTCTTGCAATTAATTCTTTTAAACTGGAAAGCTCCGACATTTTAAAAATGTAATATTGGAAAATTGTTACCGGTGATTTGATCCACTTGGCCAGCCGACTTGAACAGACTTTTTAAATTTAGCAATTCATCTTAATTAAATACCACTAGGTTATTTTTACGTTTATAGCAAATTTTGTGGTAATCCGTTTACTTATTAACTATTTTAAAATAAGCTTATCAAATTTACACCATTTGCCTTTACCATTTTCTTTTCTTTCTCCCTCCAAAAGCAAACTAACAGACGATCTTCTCTTAAATTCGCGCTCTTTTCTTTTATTACATTGAGACGCATACGTAATTACTGTATTTATTTTTAATAATTAATTTTAATTGAACAAATGGTTTTTTAATTCAATGGAAATAATAATTTAAGATCATTTTAAACAAATAAAAATAAAATATTATTATTTATAATATTTTACCAAATTTTAATGTGTTGTAAAAATTTTAAAAAGTTAAACATTTTGATATGAGTTAGTATATGGAACGAAGCAAATTTAAATTTATTAAAATAATATAAGAAAGTAATCTGTTCAAAGTGCAAATCAAGCCAATCAAATCACCAAAAGAAGAAAGAGAAATTTTTATACCAGTTACATCAATTAATATATTTTATACTAAAATATATGGTTACAGTTTACACCCCCCTATGGAAAAAATTTATCTTTCTTTAGAATTCCATTTAATCAAATTCTACTAAGGTACATCATAAGTCACTATTTTTATTATCCTATCTATAATTTATCATCAATCTGAATATGGTATAACATTTACGATATAAATCCCCTAATTTATTGAAGGTACAGGTTTCAAACTACGTGCATTGTAGGTGCCTCGGATTCCCTCAGGGGTTGAGAGCATAAATGCATTCTCTCCCACCTGGCTTTCAATCATGAAAGGTCCATTATATAGGCTTAAAAATTTTCTAAATTCGTTTTTCTTTAAGTTGCTAACATGAGGAACTTTTCCATGAGGCCCCTTCTAGTTTAATGTACTACTTTTAACATTTGTCTTAATATCCTTTGTGCGAAGTGGTTTAATTCCACTAACAGAAGGTTGATCTCTATCTTGGGTCTTATTAATTAGACTAGGTTGACCATTAACTCTATGATAAAATTTTGGTCGTTTATAACTACGACTCCTACTCTCGTATCTTTTATCACGATAAGGACTTCTTATTGGAGCAACATTAACATTAGCAATGGAACAGTTATGAGAAGCTCTAGCCTCCTTTCCACCTCTATATCTGTTTTCCAGGTCACATTCACTGGTCTCAAGTGCATCTAAGATCTCTGACACCTCATCAATTGTATACTTATCTGCAGCAATCAAAACTTGTTCAATCTGTCGAGGTAAGTTATGTCTTAAGATCCTGACTATATGATGCTCAGATAATGGAAAAGCAGTTAAAGTTTTAAGTTTGACCGCCTGTCCACGAAAAAATTGAGTATAGCTACCTTTATTAGCATTGTACTTTTCTCGAATGATTTGATAACGCATGTTATCCTGACGATCTTCACCCCAGAAACTTGACATTATTAAATGTTTAAAATCTCCATATGTTTGAGGACAATCAAACAAAGACTGCCACCAATCTTTTGCAGCAGCATAAAGATGGTTGCTGGAGATAGCCAGTTTTTCTCTTTCTGAAAATGCACATAAAGTAAACAATTCCTCCAAATTTTGAAGAAATTCTAGAGGGTTTTCCAAATACTCCCCTTTAAATGGCTTAATCTTTAGAAATTTAAGAGCTGTAGATCCACCCATAGACATATCTGTGTTCTTGACATCATTGGCTACAGATTCAATTCCTAATGGTTTTTGGAGAATGGGAGTTGTGCGGATACCAGTAAAATTACCATCAGATACAACTACTTCTTTAACAGAGGTCTCTGTCCCATCTACATAATACTTGGTGTTTTGACCAATGAAATTATCATTTTTCTCTTGAGCCTTTTGAATTTCTAACATTTTTAGCTGAAGATTTTCAATCTTTGCCTCTAGCTTCTGTCCTTCTTTAAACTCATTTGGCTCATTTGGCCACTCTTGACATTTATCCCTCATTTCCTTCCACTCTTTCTGCATCATTTCTAAATTTCCACTAAATTTAGCATTAGTCTTTTTTAATTCTTTATTTTCCACTTTAGACCTATTGATAGTTTCCTCCAAAATCTTTTTAATGCTACCCAATTCTGCTCTGCTCTCTGTTACAGATTCACTCATGGATTTAAATATGCCTTGTTCAAAAGTTGAATGACTCTCATTCATATTCTGAAGTTTAAATTCCATTTCAGTTTTAATTTTATCAATAGATTTAGCAGATTGAGACTCTACTTCTTGAACTTTATAGTTCATTTCACTAACTATTTGGGCCAACTGACTCTTTGAGTCTCCCATTGCCACATCAAGCACCTTCAGTTTAGTGTCCAAATTCTCCTCGTGGGTTATAAACTTATTTCCAATTTCTTCTATCTGAACTTCTAAGTGCCTTTTATAATCGAAGAAATTAGCTTTAATTTCTTCTAATTTAATATCGGACTCCCCTTTAGCTGCCTTACAACTACTCTCTAAGGATTGAAATTTTTGGTTAAATTCCTCTACTGTTTTTACTCTAGCAGCTTCTATTTTTTCTTTCACAAATTCCTGAACTTCAGCCATTTTATTCTCAAAACTATCTAACTTTTCAGTCTGTTCATTTAATTTTTCAGTCATCTCTTTTTGAGACTCTAACATCTCTTTTTGGGAAAGAGATTGTTCATTCAATTTTTCAGACTGTTCATTCATTTTTAGAGACTGTTCATTCATTTTTTCAGTCATCTCTTTGTGAGACTCTAACATCTCTTTTTGGGAAAGAGATTGTTCATTCAATTTTAGAGACTGTTCATTCATTTTTAGAGACTGTTCATTCATTCCAATCTCTATGCGTTGAAGCATCAACATAAACCGTTGTTGGAAATCAAGATCAGGAACTTCTTGAGTTCTCTCAGGATAATTAAGTTCTTCAGAATCACTCATTTTGAGTATTTTATAACAACTATTTCAATATGTTGTGAAACCAAATTTTTACTTTCCTAAAATATGTGTTTTAATAACAATGATCAATTAAAATCTTGTTCAAGCCGACCAACCACTAAATCCTCACCACCAATAATCTATCCCAGATGGTATATATCACACTCACACTAAAATAATCTGAACCCCCACTTTAAATATTTGCAGTATTATAACAACTACTTTATAAACCCTTGATAATTTCCACTTCTCCCAATTCAATCATAAATATTGGTATATCTTGGAATACGATTGCTATGGTCATCAGAAATCTATATAAGTAACTTGGAGAAATATATAGCAATAAAATATACAATATTTTATCACCATGATAGAGCATTTGTCACATGATAATATTCCTGTAATATGGGAAATTAAAATTGTAATCAACAATCATTAATTAATTCAGTTCACACATTACCATATTGTACTCTGCAACAATCAATTAATCAAGTCGCATGTTTATAAAGTGCTAAAAACTGTAATTGCACACTTATAATGACTGTATAACCTCAACATATCGGGCCGACCACGTTGTGGCGCCAAAAATTGTAACCATCCGCTCGCCCCTTCAACTACCCATCGTGCCGAACCCGTTGCGGCACTCAAAATTGTAACCGTAAATTGTGTGGTCCCAACTACAGAAACGCAAATGCACTAAGAATCGTAACTTCTATCACTGATCAATTCCCGTTGCACATTGTCAGCTATTAAGAGCTGTATCCAAAAGCATATCATGCTATCTATTTTATGCACGAAAGACCACAATCAACATCTGGGGCAACTTACCACAGACCAAACTAATGATCTAACCTAAACTTTTTATGATTTAATTTGATCGCAGCCAGGGTGTACCGCGAAGAACTACCATAGTATTATGATAAAATACTTTAATCAAATTATAAGTGTAATGTTATTATTTTCAAACCTTAATTTGCAATTTTTATTGTATGAGACCCGATGGCCGACCATGTACAAGATGGCATAATTTGTGGAATTACATAAGATTATGAATTTTTAAACCATCTATATGATTTCTAATACAGATGCTAGTCCAGGTAAAGCTTTGCAATAAATAAACATAAATACTTGGGTTCCCTTTTATAGTTTACTATATTACTGAGACTCTTATTATACTGACGAATGACAATTTAAAAACGTTAAGTAAATATATTTAATCGTGTCATTATTTGGTAAATCTGTTTACAAGTTTAATAATCAATTTGTATGGTATACTAGAATCAACTACGCAAAGCCAAAATGATGGAAAAGGTAAATGGGATTTTATTGTACCTTACACATCATAAACTACCAAAGACGAAAGCATCTAAATGATTTCTCAAAAATATCAATAAACTCTTATATCATGTTGACGATAGTATGTACTTCAATGTATGCTCTATCCAAGGTTTATGATTTCTGATTTTACAAATGACACATAGCAACGGCACAGTAAGTTTAATTATAAATCAACTTTTATTTACAAAATTATGAATAATAAGTAATTAATTCCAATGTTATAATTAAAGACATAAATAAACAAATAAAATAAATAAATTATAATTCCATCGACTTTCTTCAATAACATCTCATAGGTACAGTTTTTAAGAACCTAATCATACCTTATATTTCAATTTGATATAATGAATATTGAGGAAATTATACTAAATTCAGCATCAACTCATGAAATATTTAACGTCATTTCCAGATTCAATAAATCCATACCGTAAACTTATAATAATATAATAAATAATATTATGTCTGTAGGATTTAGCTATAATGCAATCATTAAATAAAGTGATAATTTAAACTTACACTCCGGTAAATAATAATCAACCAACAGTTAATTATTATGAAGTAACTTGAATAGAATGTCCTGCTACAAGTTGATGATCTAACTTATAAATTATGCTTACAAATGAAAGAAGATGATTTAGCAGATTAACTAAAATACTTTGCCCAACTTATATCTATGAAGTAAAACATATTCCTGTGGATGTATTCATCTACACGGAGGAATTAAATAACACTAAACGTTTTGTGGATTTATACACCATCATAAAGCAATAAGTACAAGTACACCATTCCGCGGATTAACCACCAGCGCAGGAATGAGTGTAAAATACAAAAATGGCAATAAAGTAATCTGCGGATTAACCACCAGCACAGATTAATGCCCTTTACATTCTAAAACAACATTACTATTTACTTCACATTAAAGTGCAAAATCATCCCCCTCAGTTATTCTGACCATTCAGAATACACTAACACTTTAGCAAATGTGGGTTCTTGCATAATAAATGTTACGCTAATCAGGACAACTAATGTACTAACTTATCTTTCTTAAAATAAAACATGTGTAATATAATATAAGTAATATTAGTATAGGAATATAAATCTGGAAAGACTAACAAATACCTCATAAAGATTAATACATCTCATGAATTCATTTAGTACTTTTCAAGCTTTTTCACAAGCGCTATTCTCTTGAATAAATATTTTATTCAACTCCTATTAATTTAAACTTAATAAAATATAACTTATGAACTTCACATGCAAGTTCATATAACGATAAAATTAAAGTGATGCATTATTCATCAAATACATAAAATTTAACAGGTGTGTGTGTATGATATAAATTAAATGTATAGCATTTTATAGTTCAATACATGAATTTTAGCAGGTGTGTGTGTCACAAATTGGATTATATAGCATTTTATGACTCCAAATATGATCCGTGGAATCCATGTACGATGTGTCGAACAACAAATACACGAAGCAATAGCTATAATTATAGTTAAATTCCATACATGCAATTTTATCCATTTGTATTAGTTATTATAATCACTATTAGATTGACGATTTTACGTGGCTCCATAAACATGAAACAATTTCAAAACATGACATGCAGAATTTAAATGAAAATGTTTCTCATAAGTTATTAATCTCTACATTTCTCTATTAAAATGTTCCAAGTTTATCACATCCATGCTAATATTTATTTATCCACGCTTACATCTAGGAATACTAATTACAGCAATTAATTTAATCATTTCAAACTGACGTTAAAATTAGAAAATAGCTTTGATTAACTATTTTGAAGACGGTTTATTATCCAAATGTTAAACAAATTAACTAGCAAATATATGATTGGCATTGTAAAGTTAAATATCAATTAATACTATATTTTATTAGAATTAGAAACGGAAATATTAAGCTACGTTGACAACTTTAACATTTTACTTTAATTTAAACTTCTTCTTTTTTAAAAAGCAAATTTTCATTTTCATAAAACTTCTGTAATTAAAATACTTATTTAATTTTTCCAAATTGTAGAATAATAAACATTTTAAAACATACCAAACTCTTGCAATTAATTCTTTTAAACTGGAAAGCTCCGACATTTTAAAAATGTAATATTGGAAAATTGTTACCGGTGATTTGATCCACTTGGCCAGCCGACTTGAACAGACTTTTTAAATTTAGCAATTCATCTTAATTAAATACCACTAGGTTATTTTTACGTTTATAGCAAATTTTGTGGTAATCCGTTTACTTATTAACTATTTTAAAATAAGCTTATCAAATTTACACCATTTGCCTTTACCATTTTCTTTTCTTTCTCCCTCCAAAAGCAAACTAACAGACGATCTTCTCTTAAATTCGCGCTCTTTTCTTTTATTACATTGAGGCGCATACGTAATTACTGTATTTATTTTTAATAATTAATTTTAATTGAACAAATGGTTTTTTTAATTCAATGGAAATAATAATTTAAGATCATTTTAAACAAATAAAAATAAAATATTATTATTTATAATATTTTACCAAATTTTAATGTGTTGTAAAAATTTTAAAAAGTTAAACATTTTGATATGAGTTAGTATATGGAACGAAGCAAATTTAAATTTATTAAAATAATATAAGAAAGTAATCTGTTCAAAGTGCAAATCAAGCCAATCAAATCACCAAAAGAAGAAAGAGAAATTTTTATACCAGTTACATCAATTAATATATTTTATACTAAAATATATGGTTACAATATATATATATATATATATATATATATATATGTATACCATATATTCATATGAAGGGTAATATATATATATATATATATATATTACCCTTCATATGGCCCTTCTAGTTACACTATAACTAATCTGTTTTTATGGTGTAAACAAGTCAAAATTATTGAGCTTCTAATGTACAGAATACTGTTGTTGTGATCTGCTTTTCTTGTAGTGCGAAAGTGCAGCCTAATTCTAATGAGTAATACATCACAAAGCATAAGGTTTTTCCAGTCATAATCTTCTAGCCTTAAGATTTGAACTTAAGGCTTTTAAACAACTTTTCACATTATTTTAAATCTGAGAAATTGTATTTCTTACCATTCTAACTGGTCTTTTGAGACTTAATATTTAGCTCATTGTACTTCCTTAACAATGATTTTGTGTTTTAACATAATTTTCATAATTTTGTAGCTAACAAGATATTAAAATATAAGTCACCAATATAACAGCTTCCAGTTCATCTATGAGATACAGGTATATAATGAGCTAATGATGCATTAAATGCCAGACTATCTTAAAGTTATTTGTAATTTATTAAAGCTGACTTAAAAACATTTTGTATCCATTGAAATATTCTGATAGGCATTCCTTGCATTGAGTTTTATAGAATATTTCTCCTGGCATGATGCCATTACTTGTTTAATTAATAACAATAGACAATTATTTATTAATGATGGCTAACTGGTCGTGCATCTGGAATTTTACATAGGCAAATATCACTCTTTTATTATAGAATTGCAATGGATATTTCTCATTCAACATGCACTAGTAGGTTAATGATGTGATTTCTTTATTTGAAGATGGTTTGATATACTCTAATGAAAAATCCATGAAACATTTCAATTTATTTTTATTGTAATAACATAGTTTTTAACAAATTTCTGCTTAGCAAATTTCTGTAATTACAGACTGAGAAAAAGGAAAAAAACCTCCCCCATTTAATATTTACTATTACCTTTTTTATGCAACACTCCCTATTTTATTTATAAACTGACATTCTTTTAATTCTATTTATTTTCCATTGTCATCTTTGATAATGCTTTTGAATTTCTTGTTCTAATTAGTGTTGGTTATATCTGTTAAAAGGAGTAGCTTTTGTATCTAGACATTTTCTGTATGTGAACAATCTTCCTGCAGAATTTCTAAATTGTCAAAGTACAGGGTTATTGTGGAACAGATTTTTTACGATTGCTGGTCATCATTGCCTTCACAATATCTTTTTTCTAAAGGTTTTTGTGGAATCGATTTATTTTTATGATTGTCTGGATTCTTCTATTGGTTTTTTCCTCAAGGTTGTGGTTTTGATACTAAAGTTGGTATCTGCAATGCAAAGATGACATTTACTTGAGTCAGGTTTTCTGAGTCAATTGTAGACTTGTGCTATTACAAATGCCTAGATAGTTTTTATTTTAGCCAGATTTTTTTTTAGTTAATTGTGATTCAAACATTGTATATGCTAGTAAGCAGCTTTACATATGATTTTTCATGTCATATATAAGCCATGTAATTCATCCAGAGATGAAATAGTCATGCATTTATTTGCCAGTTTTATAATCTGAACTGTGAATTATTTTGCATGTCTTTTTCCAGTTTAATTCAAAAATCATTTTATTAAAAAAATCACGCCATTTTAAATTTTTTTTTATTTTCTTGCATTCTATCTTGTTTTTTAAATAAATTCATTTGCATAAATAGAAATATAAAGAACAAATTTTATTAAAGTCTTTTAAAATAGCCTTTGTTTTGTTTATATGTATATCATTTTTAGCCTTCATATGACCCTCCTAGTTACACTATAACTAACCTTCTGTTAATACATTGTTTATTCAGAATTATTGAAGATTTGTGGAGTTATCTTGAGATTATGCTGATAATAAAAGTCAAATTATTAATAGAGCTTTTATCACTATTATTATAATGTATAGAATACTATTTTTTTCTATGCCAAAATCTAGCCTTAAGATTTGTACTAGAGGCTTTTAAAAAACATTAATTTCAGGTTGCCCCTTTTTATAAAATCGGTATAAGGATGATAGCAATTCAATTTTTATATAAATAAAATGTCTTCTACAACTGCTTTTATATTAATATTTGTATTGTGAATCTTTACGCATCATTTTAAATCTAAGAAATTGTATTTATTATTCTAATTGGTCTTTTAGACCCAATGTTTAGCTCATTGTATTTCCTTAGCAAGGTTTTCATGTTTTAATATAATTTTGTAACTAATAAGATGATAGTTACCAATAACTGCTTCAATTGATCTATGAAACACTGGCACACAATGAACTAACTACTGGTGCATCAAGTGCCAGAATTTTTATCTTGAAAGATTATTTGTAGTTTTTTAAAATTTGCTTAAAAACTTATTCTGAATCTACTGGAATTTTCTGATGGGCATTCCATGGATCGAGTTACAAAATATTCACACTGGCATGATGCCATTACTTGTTTAATTTATAACAATGGACAATTATTTATTAATGATACCATAGTCATGCATCTGGAATTTTTACATATACAAATATCACCTTTTTTATTATAGGAATGCAATGAATATTTATCATCCAGCATGCACTATTAGGTTAATAACTCCTTTATTTGAAGGTAAATTAATTCTTGCTCAATCTTTTGTTTTAATTCAAAAGAAAGGGTCTACTTTTCCAGCTGATTGGATATGTCCTTTCATTTATTATAAGGAGACTGAAGAATCCTTAAAACATTTCAATTATTTAGTTTTATGGTAATAACAGCATACAATTTTTTGAAACAATTTCAAATTTGTGCAATTACAGGCAGAAAAAAGTAAAAACAAGTCCTTCTCCCCCAGTTAATACTTACTATCATCTTACTTTACTGCCTACATTTTTGGCTTTTTTTTTATGCAAAACTCTCTTTTTTTATTTAAAAACTGACATTCTTTCAATTCTGCTGTTATTTCATTGTGAATTTTGATAATGCTTTTGAATTTCTTGTTTTAATTATATGGATCATTTCTGTTATTGGTAGAGGTTTTATTACAGGATTCCTGAATTATCAAATTACATAGTTATAAATACTCTCACAACAATCACGTTATTTTAAAGGTCTTTGTGAGATAGACCTTCTTCCTTTGTTATTGTCTGGGTTCTTCTGCTGGTTTTGATCTCAATTTTGTGGTTTTGATTTCTAAGTTGTTATCTGCAATACAAAAATGACTTGTTTGAGCCAGGTTTTGTGAGCTAATTGTAGACTCATGCTATTAGAAATGCTTAGATAATTTTAGTTAATTGCACCTCTGATATTAAATATCTGTTTGCAAGCAGCTTTACATGTAATTATTTTTTATATCATATATGGCATCTAATGCTTCATCCAGAAATAAAACAGACATGCATTTATTGGTGAGTTTTAAAATCTGATTACAAATTATTTTCCATGTCTGTTTGATTCAACAGAAATGTTCTCACACAAATGGTTTTATATGGAGCTGGGCACATATGCCGACAAATGTGAGCAATGTTTATGTAATAATGTGCTTGATAAATCAAACTCTTTCACTGCTTTATATTTATCTCTAAAAAGATTGATAATCAGGATTATATGACAAATTTCATATAAAATTAAATGTAGTCACTTTTCTGAACTTTTTAGTAATATTTTTCTAAGGCGACACTTACATGAAACCATAGTAAAATAAATTGTAATAAACCATATTATTCACTTTTATTCTTTTTTTTAATTCTGAAATAAATCTGCAAATAAAGAAGCTAGGAAAAATTATTCCATATTTTTTTACCATCCTGTATTTCTGAATTTAATTAACATTAGTAACAAAATTTATCCAAACATTAATGTATTGTGAGTTAAAATTAAAGCACTATATATCAACTTAAATGTGTTTGTTTCCTTTATAAGTAAAACATGTAGCATTTACTATTATATAATTAATATCTTTATATTGTTTGTGTTTGATTATAATAATTTAACCTATGTTTGATATTTTAACCATTATATTATAAATTGTTTAATAATATATGATTTAAGATATTATTATAAAGCTTTGATAAGTTTGAAATTATTCAAACAAAAATCAAACTCTGAAAATGCGCTATTTCTTAAATATTATAAACCTCCGTGCACACTCACACGCCAGTAAAAGTTTAAAAAACTTAAGTGAATCACTTAAGTTTAGAGCACATTTGTATATACACAACTCTCACTGACCATGCTTAAATCAGGGCTTGAGTCTATTGTGTCTGATGTTATAATCAAATATCGAATTGTACACATTTAGTTAACCTATCACAGGTGAAAGACAGTGCCTCATTTTTAAACACCTATGATTAAACTTATATGACTTTTAAGTGTAAATCTATTATTATAAAATGCTGAAAATTTTAAAAGTATTCAAATGCGCACACTCAAGGGATTCACTTAAGTTTTTTAAACTCTTACTGGCAGGTAAGTGTGTGGAGATTTATAATATTTAAGAAATAGCGCATTATCGGAGGTTGACGTCTGTTTGAATGATTTAAGATACTATAAAATTTCAACATTTACATAGTTCTTTTACATTGTTTAATGCCAAAATCTTAATTAAATATGTTGTAATGGTCAGCGTAATTGTAGTCAGCTAAACCACAAACAATAATGTTGAACCTCATTACCTATTCCCCCAGGACAATTCCCACATGACCAATGCAACTGATGTTAGCTATCCCATTAGGTCAGGAAAATACAATAAACTCTTAAAACTACATTAAATAATTGTGGTAAATGAGACAAAATGCAAGAGGTAGGTGCATATAGATTTATTAGCAACAATAATGAACAAAATCTAAAGCAAAGTAAAATTTATGCCTAGATTTAAACCCAATATCATTTTTATTGCTTACAAGTTCGAATTAAATTAATTAGTGACTTAGCAGATTAACTATCACTAACTTAAATACAATAGAGGGACTATAGGCATTTGTCTTAATAATCTCTAAGGCGGATGTTTTATGTGGTTTAACGATTAATAAATGAATAATTAAGCAGGGTTAAAATAGGAGTATGTATACTTGACTATATCAAAATTACAACCATAAATAGACAACTACCTTATACTCAGAATTATGATAGACTGTATACTTAGAATTTCAGGTTTTAAAATACATTAAGAAATACAATGTGTTATGCTAGATTATGAACACAAAGGAGTATATCCAATGATAAAACAGTGATAGAGTATGCCCACCTTGGCGAAACTATACCCAAGAAATCCATTGGATTAGAGGGTTGTATGGAGCAGGAATGAACTTGTCTGCTCCTACAACCAGTAACGAACTGATTACTTTCACGCAGAATGAGTCTTTGCATTGATAATAATGGCAAGGATCCTCTAAATATAAAACAAGAGATATGTCAGCCTTTTAGCATGATCTTATCTAGAAATACTCAGCAAATCCATTTTTCCAAAGCAGGAATGAATGTCTGCTTGAAGAGCAAAATATGCCAATTAATAAGAAATATATAAATAATCCAGTAACGCAAAATTAATTAAAATGAAGAGTGATAATAACTCCTACAAAAGACAACAAAATAAGCATGTGCAACATCACAAGTTTAAACAAGCGGTCATATATTACTTTACTGGCCAAACTAAGACCTAATACAATTAAAAGATTTCAATAACCCTGTTTTATTGAAGGTCTATCCTATAGATATTATACATACATATTAAGAAATACATTATACTAAGAGATCTATTTGAAACATTTATGAACTGACTTTAACTTAGTTCGGCTAATGTAAATCATATGACATATTTTGTCCCTTCTGATAAAATGGAAATTAATCTTACATTTTCTTGTTTTATTGATTCAAGTTATTTTCTCACGTGGCATTACTGGAATACATATGTACTTTTACACACAACACAAATTATAAGTTAGACTTGCTAATGCTAGGCATCAATAATCAGCTAATACATAGAATTAAATATTGGACACTCAAGACCAAATTTTTTTTATTTTCTACTCAAAATGAACATGTTATATTTCATGAGGAACATACTTAACATTGACACTATATGTGAGTTGTGCCACAGATAAGAAAAGAGCCAAAAACATGTATTCTTTGAGTATAGTAGCCTGCAATACACTCAATCTTATATTACAAAAATTTATCAGAAAAAGGATGCCACTTGTAAGTTCAATTATAATGTTTTCCAAATGCCTGCTTCGCAGAAATAAAAAGTACAACATTTATACTATATGTATTATGGTGCACAAGGTGCACTTACCTTTACCCTAGTAATGAAAGAAATTTTAATATTTTTAAAAACAAATTAGAGACAACAAAGCAAATAAAAAAATCACAGCCACTTGTCCATCAGTGTTCTAATCTCTAGTGAGATGTATTTTCTGTTTTTTATTTTATTGTAAATGTTTGTAATACTAATATAATTCACTGAATGCTATTGACTTTTTTTTTCTTTTAAACTTAAATATATATATATATATTCTTTTAAACTGAAATATCGGTAGATATATATTTCCTTGAATAAAGCTCCTTCTAAAACTTATTTTATATTTACTTCTATAAAAAAAAAAACTGGTTTTCTAATTTCAAAAGCAAAAGCTCCAAATTAAAACGCATGGTTAATTACATATTTAGAAAAACAAAATTTTGATAGGCGAGGGAGGGGGATTTAAAACGACTTTGCGCTTTTAATAAATTAGTATATTTTTATATTAATAAACCCAACACATATGTAAACTTTAAGAATGACCGCATCTAGCAATCTAGTCGATTATTCTTAATAATATAGGTTAGTTAAAGTAAAATATTAGAAAAAATGAACAAAAATAAATAAATTATACAAGTAAAAGAGAAACATTCTATAAATTGTTTTACCGGTATAAGGGGTACAGATTCTCATGTATTGAGTTCAAATGTTATTTGTTACCTTCACAAAGGATTTGAAAATATGGCAAAATATGAAGAGCATCGTGAGTAGTGGCAATGTGAAGCTTCGATGACCAATTCACATGGTCCTGAATGATCCTTTTTTCAGATATCAATAGTTGATTGAAGACAGGCTGATTGATTCTTTGGAAAGCATTTGGCTGAAGATGGCTTCTTATTTTGGGAATGGCAGCAAGGCAAGATAGTAGGCTGAATTTTTTTGATGGCAGCAACATAGTCACAGGTACACGTCGACATACTTCACATGATCAACAATAGTTCATCCACTCCATCAGGATTCTGAATTCACACTCCCCAGAGACAGTGATGGGGGAGCAGACACAAGCTTCCTGCTCACTGGTTAGCATAGTATGGGCTTACAATAGCCAAGATTTCAATAATCTTCTTAATAATAATTTTGATTAAAAAATAAGCATAAAAATCTTCTAGATTTTTCTGAGGTATTTATATGACTTTAGACCAAAGGCATCTGGATTAATTTTAATTAAAATATACTTTTGTTGATAACAATTTTGATTAGCTGCATTATGTACTGATGTATTAATTGATTAGTAAAATTTTCCAAAATTCCTAATCCCTTTTGTTTACGACATTCCTGGCAGTAAAATTTTCCAAAATTCCTAATTCCTTTTGTCTTCAACATTCCTGGCAGTAATTAAACACCTTTTACTGCTATATCCAATATTGAAAATATTCTTGTAAATATAAAATACAAAAATAAATCTTTTTTTTTTACTTAAAAAGATTTTATACCAATTATAAATGTTCTTATGTTCTATCATTAAACTGCCTTTGTTGACAAAACTGTTCAGGAATTTAAATTAGCCGAATTTTAAATTAATTATATCTTAGAATTTTATAGAATTGAATATACAATTGTTTATTTAATTAATCTCTGCACTTTCTGATCCCCCCCCCACTGCACACATATTCGTTCCTTTAATAAATGTTAATGAAGAAAAAATACTTTTAATAAATTTTTCAATACATAAATTTTCTATAAATTTAAAATGTTTTAATTGTAAATCGAAAGTGACAAGTTAAACTTATTTATAGGTTCGAATATGTGTATAGGCTGTAAAGTACCATTTTCAATAAAAGATTATATTATATCTGAGAAAAATGGCCAAATAACCAAACATGTAGAATAGTCAAAATAAAAGTCATAGATCAATTCATAGATCACATGACCCTATCTCTTAAGCTTGTAAGTTGTATAACTTTTAGCTAAGTGCTTAGCTTTGGGTTGGTATTTTTAGATCTAGTGTCTGAACCTACCCTGACACCTCTCTGAGGAGTGCCAAAGCACGAAACCATGGTCAGGGGTTTGGGGAGGGGTTCCTGACAGAGATATTTTAAGTGCTGGCTCTGGCTAAGCATTTATCATAAAGTTTGTAGAGGAATTGGCAATCCTCACTGTTTAAAACATGTAGAATATTTGTATTTTTATATTGGACTATTTCCATGTAGAATATTTAAATCCAAATCATTTTTCTCTTATTATTTATTATTCAGAGATCAAATTTTGTTGTTTGTAAATCTTCTATACATGTAAATAATATTCAGTTACAGATGCTAATAATTCTGTTTTAAAAAACAAAAAACATTTTATAATAATAAAGAAATAGATAAATATTCAAACTTTGGTATGAAAAATAATAGGGCATCATTTAGTTGGTCATCTATCATCAAACACACAAGTGAAAAATCTTTTAAAAGTGGTGACTGTGCATGTTAAATTTTGTCAGTCACCCCATATAACACAGCACAAATAAATTCACATAGAAGAAAAACTTTTTAAATGTTCTGACTATGATGCCATATATAATCAGTCAACTCATCTCGCATGGCACAAACAAATTAACTTGTGTAAAAAATCTTTTAAATGTTCTGACTACGATGATAGATTTAATCAGTAATATGTTCTCAAAAAACACAAACGAATTCACACACATAAAAAACCCTAAAATGTTCTGACTTTGATACAAAATTTAGTCATCTCACATAGCATAAATATATTCACACAGATGGAAAACATTTTAAATGTTCTTATAGTGATGGATGATTTAGTCAATCAGCTCATTTCACATCAGCACAAATAAATTCATGCTAAACCTTTTAATGCATCTGAATGTGATACTAGAATTACTTTCATTTATTTTTATGCAGCACAAATTAATTGCCACAGAGGAAAAACTTAATTATCCTGACTGTGATATTACACGGCACAAACAAATTTACACAGGTGACAAACCTTTCAAATGGTCTGAGATGCAAGATTTAGTCACCTAATTTCAAAAAAGGCATTCATAGAAATGATAAACCTTTTAGGTCTTCTATGATGCAAAATTTAATTAGTCATCTAAACTTTTAAAAGATAATGGATTCATACTGTAACAGTCAAGTTGGTACATTTGCTAGACCCAAAGCTGACCAGTGCGAGATTGTGAGATCTTGAGACTGATCACCCTTCAACTCCTTCACTCATGCTACAAGACTCAATACCCTATAGATAACATGCTTGAGAGTACAGTTGTATAACTTTTCTTCACGGCCGACATAGATCAAGGAGAAACATGAAACTCTGGGTTAAAATTGCTCTTATTAACTAAATTTATTATCTATTTAACTAATGGGGATTTCATTAATGCATAGCTTTTATAAATAAATAAGGTTGAATTGAATTGGATTAATAATGAGACAGAGAATGAATTACATTAACTTAATTATATATATATTTATTTATTTATAATAAATCAAATTAAAAGAAAAATATATAAAACTTATTAACATATTAAATGCACGCAGGCATTTTGAGTGAATGAAGAGAGTTAATGTACTCTTTAATTATGGAGGTATTTGTGCTAGCAATCATTAACACTTTACATTAGATGAGTTTTAACAGGCTCTCATCTGATGGATTAAATTACAGAAAATGTCTAAATAATCACTGTTATGCTTATAGAGAGCATTATGCCAATTCCTATTGAAATTTGGGGCTGTTAAATATAAGTACTTATACTAAGCCTTGATTAACAACTAATGATGCATTTTATTCAAATATCTTTATATCTAAGGTGAGCCTATAAATCAGCTCAAACAACTTAGATTGAACATTGCTTTCAAGAGTATTTCAGACTAATGCTGAATGTGACATTATAAGGAGGAACAGTTGGCTGCTCTAGATTTACCAATGTACTATGGCACAGGCAAATAATAATAAAAGTCACTCCACAGATGGATTAGTGAATCAAGGTTCTTGCGAGACAAACACCGGTACCCTGAGACCGATCATCATGCTGCGAAAGGAGAACATTCAGTTCAGAAGTGGTGGGGTGACTTATATGCTAGCCTGAACTTACTCAGATTTTGCTACTGCACTACCCTATGAAAGGAAGATGTGCTGGCTTAAATGTGGCTCCATCTTAATACGTAAATATATAGTAGCAAAATGTGAAAATATTTAATTAAATAATGAATCTCATCCAACAAGCAAAGGATTATTATAAATTTAATATCATAAATACGAGAACAATGCTTTTTCAATAGGAACCAACTCTTACATAGCATTATAATATATATTGTAACGGAAACATGGCAATCGAAAGCTTAAACTTCCCTTTTATTTATGTACAATGGGGAATTCTTAAAATTCAAGATCGTCCACTTTCCGCTACCGCAAGCAGAGAGAACATATGGACATAAACGAGTCTATATCCATACTTGACCGAACCTGTATGCCATACGGATATAGCCCCAGGTTATATTTCCCGGTCAACTATCTCCTGACTGCTGTAATATTTTACAGAGTTACAGCGCTTGGACATTTATAAATTTTAATGGGATCAAAATACTGCACCACTAGCTTCACGTGTTAATTCAGTACTCAAAATGAATAATGATTATTTTCCCAAACCCTATGACTATATTACTTTTTTGGAGTGGCGAAGAATGAGACGAAACAGATTTAAATCAATAATAAATATTTAATACAATAAATTATAATAAAAAGAAACACTCTAAATTATTTACAAACAATAAAAATAGATTATTTGCTATATTGCTACAAATAAAATAAAATAGAAGATCCGATAAATGATTGTAATCTGTGCAAATAAATTATCCCTTTATAGTCATTCTAAATATTAGAAAGAGTCTAATTAATGTCTATCACATTAATATTTGGGATTGGCAATTGCATTAAATTAAAAGTATGTGCACATAAGTTATATAAAATGTATTATACATAATTACCTAGGTTATTAAGTCTTTGATTTTTACTTGGAGTCTTGCTGACCGTCCCGTGGAATTTCTCCACTTTTTTAGCAGGGAACGGTCGCTCTTTGGTTAGATTTGATTGTGGGAACTCCTCTGTATTTTGGACATCAAGGACAAGGCAAAAACGAACCCTCCAACAGGCGCTATATCGGCAGTTGTTACATCGAGACGCGAACCATTAAAGCACGGGAGTCTGGATCAACCGGTGATCGTGACTGGCCTTTAGTCACACATCCTTGAAGCTTCCCTTATGTTGTAGTATGTTTTCATGTTCATACAGTTTCAGTCTGCTATGTCGAGGTCCTTTGACTCAGCTTTCTATTCTTTTTTTCCAAATTTAACTTTTATGTCTGCTTTCTATTATATTTTTCTGCTTCTTATCAGAGCAGTGTCCTCACTGAAGTCTCGACCAATACTCTTTTTTATTAATTAATTAATTAATTAATGTCCTTTATTTTTCAAATTCTTTCCTTATCTTGATCTCCTGCTTGGTTTTTCTTTCACACCTTTTTACTTTACAATGCTTTCAACAACTTATACAAAATTACTTTTAATTTGATATAATTTTATAATATAATATTTTACATTTACTTATCAATCACTTTAATAAAATTATTTCATTTTGACATGCAATAAACCTTGCTCTCTTTATTCATACATTCACATATGCATTTCATTTTCGTCAAAATGTGTAATTTTAAGAACAGATCTTTATCTTCCGTTGTATTCCAAATTTTACTTATATTTTATTAAACTCCCCAACTATCACTTTTTTTTACATCATTAAGTTTCTATTTTATTTATTTTTCCTTTCTCATTTTTTAATCTTACACTAAACACATGATATCGATATTTCTAACCTTAATATTTCTATTCTTTCTAAAATCTGAACTTTGGAGGGTAACAGATAAGAATCTTTTCGATTCTAATTCCCTCTCTTTTCTTAAGAATCTTTTCGATTCTAATTCCCTCTCTTTTCTTAATTAAAACATTTCTTTGTTTATAATTTTTTAACCTCACTTTTTAATATTCCAAACACAATATTTAATATTCTTTAAATGTTAAATATCTATATGTGTGATCGCAGTATGTGCAATCATCACATTACACCATTTCCCTCTTTAAAATTTTTTCTTAAAAAATTTTAATTTAATGCATTTCAAGTTAGATGCTCCTAACTACTGTTGGAACCATCTCATATCTATTTACTTCTAATATAACTTTAGTGATGAGATTCTTCCTAGAGAGGCGACCAGGCAAATTACATCCCTACTCTGATGACCCAACCAGTATTACTAAACCGATTTAATCTTGCTATACACAACACATGAGTTTTATTTCTGCCTCCTACTTGTATATACAGGTTCGAATCCACAGGATATCTCTGTGACTCTATTAAACCTGTTCATACCTCACACTTTACAAATGATAACTCTCTAAGTGCCAACTCTGGTCACTATACTGAGGTTGGTTGGGAGGCTGGCATCTTTTTATCCAGTTCATCCATGAGCTCAGAATATTTTACTGATAGCTCGCATTTTTATAAGGGGCTCTTTCCCCATACATTGGTTTCTAATCCATTGACTCACGATATTTGTCAAATATCTCACTGGAAATCTTAATACAGTGAGTCATTACGAGAAGGGGATCTCTGTCCCTGTCTTCCCTATCTAACCAGATATGGTACACCGCAGAACTCATGCGTGAAAGCATAACAAAGAAGGCCCACCATATACTGCTAAGATCCCACCTACAAACATCTATGTCTATACACCTTCAGCCTCTATTTAAGTTCTCACACTCCTCTCTATTTGATGCTTTGTCTTAGTTTGGGTAGTCTTTTATACTGTTTGGCCATTTACTGGCACATTCTTCCTTCATATTATCCTGATCATTATTAAAGCCCATTCTCCATTACTCGTGATCCAATTCCATTACCACTCTTGTTCAGTGAATCCGTCCTTTCTTTACGATGGTGTTTATATTTTATCTGGAGGTTGCCTTTCTCTATTGACCTCACCTCTGCCTCCTCTGGGATGCGGATTTTGATCCCTCCATCCTCGGTCTTCAGTTCTGTCATATGGATGCTTCCATTTTGTCTCCAATCTTTGTCGTCAATTTTCCTGCCACCTTGGGTTCCACTCTGTAGAATACTTCTGGTCTTCTTTCCATCATCCTTCACTAGAATCCCATCCATTTTTTATTGTAAGTGGTTCTTTTGGAGGTGGTCTAGGCTTACATCCATCCTTCTTCTGGTCAGCCCTGGTGGTATCCAATGCACTTAGCAACTCAGCCACATGGTCCACCGTCTTCCTCTCTGTACTGATTAGTGTCTGTTCTATCTCTTTTGGGAACCCATGCCTAGTTATCTGGAGTATTTGCATCTCAGATAAAGGGTTTGCGGTCATCATCCATAACTTGGCTACTTGACAGTGGAAGAATGTTGCAAATGATTCCTTCGGTCTCCATTTCTCCTGTGTTATTCGATACAGCAGATCTTCTTGGAGTTCCTCACTCCAATAACTGGTCTTCAAAGCCTTGTGATACCCTGCAAAGGTGGTGGGTTCCTGGAACAGTGAGTTCCACCAGACTTGAGATTTGCCCTGCAAGTGACTGCAGGCGACCACTATCTTGGCCTCCTCATTCAACCTACTAAACTTGAAATACCGCTCCAGGCTTCCCAAGTGCTCCATAGGGCTTTCTCCAGGATCTCCAGCGAAAACTTGTATTTTTAAAAATTGGTGGAAGCCAGCAGGATAATCTATGCGACTTCCATAGCCCATATCTGTACATTCTCCAGTGATTCTTGGTCCTATGCTCTTTACTTCAGTATTAGCGCTGTTATTGGCTGACCTACTTATCCTCTCTTCAAATTTTGCATCTAATCTTCCTACTGCCTTGACTATCTGGCTTATATCCCACTGCATGCTCATCAGCATCCTATTCTCTTCTACTCTTATCACTTCCACTTCTTTATGTAACTTTCTTATTCTCTTCTCTGGCCATCCTATGTCTTCTCTCAGATCAAACTCAGCTGACTCTCTACTTATACTCTCAGCTTTTTCTACTTCATCATATACACATGGCTCCATACTCTTTTGTTCATCCCACTTAATTTCTCTGTAAATTGTGTTCTTAGCCTCTGATTGCTGGATGACATCATTTCTAATCTCTTCCATGGCTTCAGCAATTCTTTTCTGGTTGTCTATTTCTATCTTTACCTGCCATTCTTCCATCCTTCTCTCCTGTCTGTTCATGTATTCCTTCATGAATTGCTGTTGCTCAACCCTCATTTGCATTATCATATCCATTATATCTTTATAGTTTATTTTCTCCTTTACTTCCACCTCCTTATCTTCATTCTCTTCTCTTACTTCCTTTTCTTGAAGGTCCATTTTAGCTTGGGACCTGGTACGCATAGATATCAATTTATTCAATACTTGATCTGTGTTTGTTAGTATTGTTTTACTAACTCTTCTGAATATATATTTATATAAAAAATTTCTTTCTACTGACTCTTTGCTTTTTATTTTCATTAGCTATTTAATTTCTTTGTTATCTGTTAGTTAGCATTTAGACCGCTAGCCAGCCCAAACATCCGCACTCTGGTTCACCATCTTGTTTGCCTGCCTTAGATTGACTGCCTGTCCCACCTTGATGATTGTCCTATATTTCCCCTACTTATGCAACTCTTACTCACTATACTTACTAAATGATGCACTTATATATTTTTTAAATTTAATTTAACTTATACTTTATTCCTCTCTGTTAATTAATGATATATATAAATAAATTCATTCTATTTGACTGTATTTCCAACAGTACGCATTTCTGATATATATTTCCTAATATTACATTTATAATTTTCGATCACTTTAAGGTTATGGCTGTTTAAAAATATCATACATATATATATTTCTTTCACGTACTAACATCCTTCGTTACACACACTATGTTTGAACTTTATTGATAACTTTACTATTTTAAAATCATACATTTATATTTCCTTCCATTTAACAGATATACTTCGTTGCACAGGCTATGTTAGTAATTTACTGATCAAGTTATCCTCATGATTATTTTTAAAATCATACATATATATTTTCCTCAACTTAACTAACATACGTGACTATTTATAATGAAAACCTTCCTGAAATTTTATTTTTAATTTTTTTTTTTAAAACTTAACTAGTTTATTTTTTGTTAACAACAATTACATCTGGATAATCTATATTTGATCGCTATAATTATAGCTGAATACATTTTATTATTACGACTATGAATCATACATACATTTATTTATTTTAACTTAACTGGAAAAAAAAAAAATTATATGTGACTATTTGATTATTTATAATTAAAACCTTTCTGAAACTTTGTTTTAATTCTTTTTTTAAACTTAACTGACCAGTTTACATTTCATTCTCAGCAATTACATCTAGATAATCATTCTTTGGTCGCTATAATTATATTTGAATACACTTTATTATTACGACTATGAATTCATACATTCATTTCTTAACTTAACTGGAATATGCGACTATTAAATCACACATATTTCTTATATTATTCTTTGTACACAATATTTTAGAATCATACATATATTTTTTTCATTCAATGAGTACGACTATTTTAGAGTCATAATATATTTTATTCAATTTGACTAATATGCCTTCTAACCATACTCTGATTTACGATGCTAATTTTATATATTTTAAGAACACATATATTAAAAAACTTTTTTTTTTTAGAAAATATTTACGTTATCGTATAAAATTATTCAACACGTGATCACTAATTGCACCGCAATAGATATCCCAGACTTGGCCCCCAAATTGTAACGGAAACACGCCGATCGAAACTTCCCTTTTATTTATATGAAATGGGGAATTCTTAAAATTCAAATCGTCCACTTTCCACTACCACAAGCAGAGAGAACATACAAACATAAACGAGTCTATATCCATACTTGACTGAACCTGTACACTATACGGGTATAGCCCCAGGTTATATTTCCCGGTCAACTATCTCTCAACTGCTGTAAGATTTTACAGAGTTACAGCACTTGGATATTTATAAATTTTAATGGGATCAAATACTGCACCACTAGCTTCATGTGTTAATTCAGTACTCATAATGAATAATAATTATTTCCCCAACCCTAAGACTATATTACCTTTTGGAGTGGCGAAGAAGGAGATGAAACAGATTTAAAATCAATAAAAGATATTTAATACAATAATTATAATAAAAAGAAACACTTATAACGAACCGCTTCGCCCGCTGAAGGGTCGTATTAATAAATTCATAGGATTGGCTCTAGTTAACTTAAGATTTAGCCTTATAAATATATGAATTCATTTTTGTCTCTGCATGGTTCCCGGGCATATTTATGGATAGCGTGTTTGCTTCCAAGCGCCAAACCTATTCGCGATGAGCAAATAAGAATTACACCGCGGGACTTTATAAATGCAGAATAAACCCCGATAGCGACTCAATAAATATTTGCTATCGTTTTACCTTCGCGGTAAATAAGAAAAGGGGTGGGGTTCATTGGCCTAGCTCATCTCAGGGAGTGGTGGTCAATAGACCGTGGACGGGAATTAGGGATTCCGACACTACTGTCTTTAATTGGAAGTGGATTAATATCCTTAATCAATTGTATATTTAATAACTAAATCGATTTAAAAATCCAATCTTATCGATTAGTTTTCCCTGCGCAGAGTGAAGTTCTCGTCTAATTTCGGAGGAGTGCGCTCGCTACCCTATACTAAAGTTCTATAAGCTGGTTATTCAAGGTAGAGCATACGTTTTATTTTAATTATGACATTTTGGCCCCCTAACTATGAATTTGATTGACATAATATAAATACAAAGCGAAAGAAAAATATTCCAAAGATATTTTTAATGTAAAACAATTTATTATACAACAAAAAGAAAATATTAAAATTCATTTAGTTGACCCACCCCCCCATTATTTATAACTCGTGTTTCATTGAATGTTATAGCATACGCATACATGTACGGATTAAATAAAGTATTCTTTGGATTTTGATAAGCCCCACAAGACACATCAATATTGTTCGTCTATTAAACTGCCTCCACGGACTTTGTAGTTGGTACGTTTTATTAAAACAGATTTTAATCATAGAAAATTAAATTATTCCAAAGTTCCAATGGATGACACAATCCGTTTAACATTCGGATTGTGTGGTAATAGCAATTCAATAGGCAATTGATAAAGTTCACGTTACCTCCATATTCCAAAAGCATGGGTTACGATGATAAAGGCTCTATAGCTGGATGATCTCGTGGTTCATTTCTTCGTAGCGATCACTATTCTTTGCCGTCGATGACCGGAATTCGGCGTTCTTTGATTTTCTTCCTTGCAGCACCTTCTGGACTGTGGGGCAGGCCTTCATCGCCTGTCAAGTTGAGGTTTTTACCCCACTCGATGCATGATACACTTTTATTCTGATTACTTTCTGGACCCGTGCAAGAAGACCCTTATCCCCTCTCTATTTTCTTTTATATCCCTTTTTCTTCTCGTCCTTTCTCCTCCATTTTCGTGATCCCCTCCGGCGAAATTCCCTGGTTGCGTCATCCGAATAGACCATGACTGCGTCATTGCGGTCGCCATCGCATCAAAATACATTCGCATTTCAGACGGATCTCGTTTTGTTCCAATTTGCTATCCTCTCGAAATACATTAATCACGCACATATATACATTCGCATGCCACAAACACCCCAACAAAACACGAGTTCTACGATGTTTATTTATTTTTTTTCTTTCTTTCTTTTATAGTCTAACAACTACCTCTAAATAAATATATGAATAATATACGGTTAATATTAAAATATTCCCATCACCATTAAATATTAATATTTCCGATTATTGGTAACTTTATTAGCTAATAGTATTAGTAATATATATATACCCATTTCTTTTGTAACTTTAGGCGGACCATCGCTCTCCTCAGTCCGCACCTTGTTACAATGCCCCCCCGTTCGGAAGCCTTCAAACACGCACTATGGGTTTGACAGGCTCTTACTTCTCTTGTATTCTCTCTCTGCCGGCGGGTACCGCTGCCGGATTCCCCAGGGATTCCTCATCGGCGGGAGATCTTTGGCTTCGCGCGGGTTTCAGCGCTCGCGCATTATATGAGCCTTTAATTCCCGACCCCGTATCTACCCAGAAAGCATTGTTTCCTTGACATTTAACAATTGAAAAAGGTCCCTCGTACAAGTTGCAGAATTTCTTGCATATGTTTTTGCTTGCTTCGCTTATAGGTTGGGCACGCACCATGACCCGATCTCCCACTTTAAATAAATATGGGCGATTCCTTTGCCTGTTCTTTCTCCGTTGCCCCATCTTTTGCATGGTCTGCCGTGCCCTGCTTTGGTCATCTTCCATATCTACCGGGCCCTCTTCCATTCCGGGAAGGGCTGTCTTAATAAGGCAAGGTATGTGGCATCCGAAATGAAGCCGGAAGGGTGCCAAACCTGTTGACTCGTTTACGGACCAGTTTATGAAGTTAATTACTTGAGGGGTGAGCTTGACCCATCCACGATGGTTGTCCCCGGTATATGTGCGGAATAGACGCCCCAGTTCCCTCATCACTCTTTCACAAGGATTGGACTGGGGGTTACGAATCGAGGTTAGGCAATGTTTGATCCCTTGATTCTGTATCCATCTGCGCCATTCATTAGATGTGAATGGAGTTCCGTGATCCGATAGGAGTACCCGAGGTTTTCCTATTTCGTTGAAATAATTGGTTTCAAGCATCCTAATTGCGAACTTGGTGTTTGCCTGGGCGATGGGGTATGCTGCCACGTGTTTCGAGAACAAGTCGTACGCCACAATAAGATACTTTTTCCTTTTGAATGCGGGTAATGGTCCGTAAAAATCCACGGCTATTATTTCACCGGGGCCTGTTGGGATGATAGGCACTAGGTTTGCTGCGTATGCCCAGTTTGTTGGCTTGGTTCTCTGGCAACTTTTGCATTCCCCTACTATGGCCTTCACCCAGGTGTGGATTCCAGGCCAATAAAACCATTTCCGAATCAGGTGTTCCGTCTTTAAGGCCCCGTAATGCCCATATATCTGGTGAACATAGGCTACTAATTCATTTCTCAACTGACCTGGCACACTGGGCTTCCAGTTCTTTGTTTCTCCACACGTTAGGGATTGAAGGATTCCATGACATATGCGGTGTTTCCTCGCAAGCTGAGGGTCCATACCCCCCTCTAATCTTCGGATCAGTGGTCCCAAGTCCTTATCTTGACGTTGCCATTCACCTAACTGTGCCAATTTCTCCTCTATCTCCTTGCTCGTTTGTAGGTCCATACTAGCGATGCATGCATTTTCTGCCCTCATATGTTCCGCTTGGTGCCCCACCGGGTTCCGACTGAGAATATCGGCTACGATATTATCCACCCCCTTACAATGATGAACGGTATAGTTGTACTCTTGGAGGAGTAAACTCCACCGGATTAGTCGACTATTGGTAAGATAGCTATGGTTGATAAATTCTAAACTTTTATGATCTGTCACCACTGCTACCTCCGACCCCAGCAGGAGTGGGCGGAATTTCTGGAAGGCCCAGACAATGGCTAACGCCTCCTTTTCGGTAGCAGAGTAGTTTAGCTCTGGCCCTTTTAACAACCGGCTTATAAAATATAAGACTCCCATTTTCCCCCCCTCTTGCATTTGGGATAGAGTCGCACCCAGACCGTACCCACTACTATCAGTCTGGAATATAAACAGCTTGGTAAAATCCGGGAACGCCAGCATGACCCGTTTGGCAAATTCTACTTTTATGTCCTCGAATGCTTTCCTTTGCTCATCAGCCCATTTCCACGGGATATCTTTTCTTAGCAAATGCACTAGAGGCTCGGCATGTTCGGCCATCCGTTCATGGAACCGATGGTAGAAATTACACAGGCCCAGGAAAGAGCGAATCTGTTTTCTGGACCTAGGTATAGGAAAGTCTCTGATGGCAGATATTTTGTCCGGATGGGGTTTTAGTCCTTGATGGCCCACCAAATGCCCCAAAAATGTCACTTCTTCTTTGACTAGGTTACTCTTTCCCAAATTGACCCTAATGCCCTTGTCTTTACACTCCTTGAGGAACATTTCGACCTCCTTCTCGTGTTCTTCCACACTACTTGACGCTATCACGACGTCATCGATATACATCGTGGCGACTCTCTTCGTCTCTTCCGACAATGTCTGGTCAAGGCACCGTAGCAAACCCGCTCCGCTGTTTATGAGACCGAATGGCATCCTGTTGAATTGGTACGAATACCCATCGTACCGAAAAGCGGTGTACTGCCTGTCCTCTGGGCGAAGTTGAATCTGCCAATAGCTGGCGGTAAGGTCAAACGTTGAGAATACCTTTTTTCCCTTGAATCTTCCCAATAATTCATGCATGGGTGGAGGAATGGTACAATCGGGAATCGTTGCCCGATTCAGCTGCCGCGCGTCAAGACATATTCTAATCGCACCGTTCTTCTTTTTCACCACCACCAATGGGTTGCAAAACGGGGATGAGCATTTGGAAATGACGCCCCAATCCACCATTTGCTCTATTTGTCTTTGGACCTCCTCTCGGTATTGGTAAGGGACCGGGTATGATCGTGACTGAAATGGCTGGTTCTCCCTAAGTTTGATCGTCTGCTCAAATCCCTGTATCGTTCCAGGCGCCTCTGAAAACACTTCCCTATATTTTTTTAGTATTTGCCCAAAAGCCCTCGCTTTGTCTTCGCCAACCATCCTAATCTCTTTAATTTTTTCTTCCATTATCCCCTCTACTTCGTCTACCTCCTTGATCCCTATAGATCCACACCAGTTGGTTGTGATGAATTTGATGGGTGTCCCTTTACATCTGAATTCCCCTCTGTGAAAATCCAGCGTACATTGGTTTTTATGAAGGAAGTCCACCCCCACTAATACCTCATGTATTAACCCTTTCATGACCAGAAACACATGTGGAATCACTTCCTCACCAATCTGTAGATCCACCCAGACTTGTCTGGGTTCTATTTTCGCTCTTTTGTTGTTGGCCATCCTAACTTGTATAGCTTTTATGGGTAGTGTCTTGATGTCTGGTTGTTTCTCTACCATCTGCCAGTATATCCTTTCTGATAATACTGAAACTTGACTTCCTGAGTCAATGACCACCTCTACTTGGGTTTCTGCAATGCGTGCTCCCACTTTAGGGCATGCTTGGTTAGCGTAGTTGGGGGCTCTGTCTTCATCATCACAAACCAGATTTCCCACCCATCTATCTTCCACGCTCTTATGTTCCTTCTCTTCCATCTCTCTTCGCCACTGGCTGCACACTATTTGTTCAAGTGCCCAGTCCACGTCCCGAGCTAGCCCCCCTTTGGCGGTCCTGGCTGTTGCGGCCACGTCGGGTGGCACATTCCTACACACTATGCCCACGATTTGACTCTCTGACAGTTTTAGCATCTCCAACTCTCGCAATCGAGCCACTTGTCGCCTGAAGAAGTATGTATACTCATCGTGTGGCTCCCCAAATCTCTGTCTACTTATTTCGTTGAATATATATTCTTGGATTTCTATATTCCAAAAAGCTTGTTTGAGAGCTCTTTCGTATCCCTTAAAGGCTCCCGGTTGTTCACTCAATGCCTCCCACCACCTTTGGGCATGTTCCTGTAGGTGGCTTGCTGCAATGATCACTTTGTCCTCTTCCTCCGCGGGGTACCTGCAGAAGTATCTTTCTAAACTTCGGATATGTTCCCCAGGGGATTCCCACATCTTCCCCGAAAATCTCTGAACCCTAATTGCCTCATTACTTATACTATTCTCCATTACTGTTTATCAATCTCTCTTCACTTGACTGGCTTTGATTACCTCGCCCCCCCATCCAGTGCTGTTGCTTTCTGTCCTTTTACTCTATAGTGCTACGCTTCCATGTGCTGTTACATCGTATTTCCCATTCTTTTATTATCGCACCTCCAACCAAGAGAAAAAAAAAATTTATAATTGCGCACGAGTTCGCGTATAGTTTATATGTCTCTATTTAGACCTCCGAAAACCATTAGGGTTAGCGGTAGTTTTTATTAATAACTCGGATAACGTATGCGACTATATATATATCCATTTCCAGCATATTAATACGGCTCAGTGTTATTACTCTAACATGTATATATTCCATTCGTCTTTTCCCTTTTTTTTTTTTTTTTCTTTTTAACAAAAAAAAAAATTTTACAATAATAATAAAAAATAAAATAAATATAAAAAAAAATCTACGCTGGGAAAAAAAAAATTTTTATTAAGTCATTCGCCGTTTTTCTTTTCTTTAACCTTGTAAAATGCGTGAAAGTATCGGAGTTTTGCTCACTATCCCGACTTCGTGTCAAATCCACTGGTCGTTGCGCCCTCTTTTATTTGAACCTTCTACTATCTTCCTATTCCCCCTCGCTCTCCAGAGGCCCCACAGTTGCGGCGTCCAGTTATAACGAACCGCTTCGCCCGCTGAAGGGTCGTATTAATAAATTCATAGGATTGGCTCTAGTTAACTTAAGATTTAACCTTATAGATATATGAATTCATTTTGTCTCTGCATGATTCCCGGGCATATTTATGGATAGCGTGTTTGCTTCCAAGCGCCAAACCTATTCGCGATGAGCAAATAAGAATTACACCGCGGGACTTTATAAATGCAGAATAAACCCCGATAGCGACTCAATAAATATTTGCTGTCGCTTTACCTTCGCGGTAAATAAGAAAAGGGGTGGGGTTCATTAGCCTAGCTCATCTCAGGGAGTGGTGGTCAATAGACCGTGGACGGGAATTAGGGATTCCGACACTACTGTCTTTAATTGGAAGTGGATTAATATCCTTAATCAATTGTATATTTAATAACTAAATCGATTTAAAAATCCAATCTTATCGATTAGTTTTCCCTGCGCAGAGTGAAGTTCTCGTCTAATTTCGGAGGAGTGCGCTCGCTACCCTATACTAAAGTTCTATAAGCTGGTTATTCAAGGTAGAGCATACGTTTTATTTTAATTATGACATTTTTAGCCCCCTAACTATGAATTTGATTGACATAATATAAATACAAAGCGAAAGAAAAATATTCCAAAGATATTTTTAATGTAAAACAATTTATTATACAACAAAAAGAAAATATTAAAATTCATTTAGTTGACCCACCCCCCATTATTTATAACTCGTGTTTCATTGAATGTTATAGCATACGCATACATGTACGGATTAAGTAAAGTATTCTTTGGATTTTGATAGGCCCCACAAGACACATCAATATTGTTCGTCTATTAAACTGCCTCCACGGACTTTGTAGTTGGTACGTTTTATTAAAACAGATTTTAATCATAGAAAATTAAATTATTCCAAAGTTCCAATGGATGACACAATCCGTTTAACACTCGGATTGTGTGGTAATAGCAATTCAATAGGCAATTGATAAAGTTCACGTTACCTCAATATTCCAAAAGCATGGGTTACGATGATAAAGGCTCTATAGCTGGATGATCTCGTGGTTCATTTCTCCGTAGCGATCACTATTCTTTGCCGTCGATGACCGGAATTCGGCGTTCTTTGATTTTCTTCCTTGCAGCACCTTCTGGACTGTGGGGCAGGCCTTCATCGCCTGTCAAGTTGAGGTTTTTACCCCACTCGATGCATGATACACTTTTATTCTGATTACTTTCTGGACCCGTGCAAGAAGACTCTTATCCCCTCTCTATTTTCTTTTATATCCTTTTTCTTCTCGTCCTTTCTCCTCCATTTTCGTGATCCCCTCCGGCGAAATTCCCTGGTTGCGTCATCCGAATAGACCATGACTGCGTCATTGCGGTCGCCATCGCATCAAAATACATTCGCATTTCAGACGGATCTCGTTTTGTTCCAATTTGCTATCCACTCGAAATACATTAATCACGCACATATATACATTCGCATGCCACAAACACCCCAACAAAACACGAGTTCTACGATGTTTATTTATTTTTTTTCTTTCTTTCTTTTATAGTCTAACAACTACCTCTAAATAAATATATGAATAATATACGGTTAATATTAAAATATTCCCATCACCATTAAATATTAATATTTCCGATTATTAGTAACTTTATTAGCTAATAGTATTAGTAATATATATATACCCATTTCTTTTGTAACTTTAGGTGGACCATCGCTCTCCTCAGTCCGCACCTTGTTACACACTCTAAATCATTTACAAACAATAAAAAACAGATTATTTGCTATAATGCTACAAAAATGAATAAAATAATAGATCCTATAAATGATTGTAATCTGTGGAAATCAATTATCTTTTTATAGTCATTCCAAATATTAGAAAGAGTCTAATTAATGTTTATCTCATTAATATCTGGGATTGGCAATTGCATTAAATTAAAAGTATGTGCACATAAGTTATATAAAATGTATTATACATAATTACCTAGGTTATTAAGTCTTTGATTTAACTTGGAGTCTTGCTGACTGTCCCATGGAATTTCTCCACTTCTTTAGCAGGGAACAGTCGCTCTTTGGTTAGATTTGATTGTGGGAACTCCTCCGTATTTTGGACATCAAGGACAAGGCAAAAAAAGAACCCTCCGGTAGGTGCTATGTCAGCAGTTGTTACATTGAGATGCGAACCATTAAAGCACTGGAGTCTGGATTGACCGGTGATCATGACTGGCCCTTAGCCACACATCTTTGAAGCTTCCCTTATGTTGTAGCTTATTTTCATGTTCATACAGTTTCAGTCTGCTATGTCGAGGTCCTTTGACTCAGCTTTCTCTTCTTTTTTTCCAAATTTAATTTTTCATGTCTACTTTCTAGTATATTTTTCTGCTTCTTATCAGAGCAGTATCCTCACTGAAGTCTCGACCAATATTGTTTTTCAATTAATTAATTAATGTCCTTTATTTTTCAAATTCTTTCCTTATCTTGATCTTCTGCTTGGTTTTTCTTTCACACCTTTTTACTTTAAAATGCTTTCAACAACTTATACAAAATTACTTTCAATTTGATATAATTTTATAATATAATATTTTACATTTATTTATCAATCACTTTCTTTAATAAAATTATTTCATTTTGACATGCAATAAACCTTGCTCTGTTTATTCATACATTCACATATGCATTTCATTTTCGTCAAAATGTGTAATTTTAAGAACAGATCTTTATCTTCCATTGTATTCTAAATTTTACTTATATTTTATTAACCTCACCAACTGCCGCTTTTTTTTACATCATTAACTTTCTATTTTATTTATATTTCCTTTCTCATTTTTTAATCTTATACTAAACACATGATATCGATATTTCTAATCTTAATATTTTTATTCTTTTTAAAATCTGAACTTTGGAGGGTAAAAGATAAGAATCTTTTCGATTCTAATTCCCTCTCTTTTCTTCTTTAAAACATTTCTTTGTTTATAATTTTTTAACCTCACTTTTAATATTCCAAACACAATATTTAATATTTTTAACATGTTAAATATCTATATGTGTGATCGCAGTATGTGCAATCATCACAATATATATATATATATATATATAGTAACCTTCTAGATAGCTACCAGAATCCAATTGTGATTAAATAGCACTGTATCGGTAACAGCTGATTGCATCTAACTAAAAAAATGAAATTACCTGAAATTAAAAAAAAATTATTAATGACCTAAAACTATGTTTAAAAGGACTTGCAGATATAATTTGAAAGTTTTGTGATATTTAATATTTTTTTAGTGAGAATTTAATGATAGAGAGGGGGTGGCTTGCTACAGAAATTGACAGTGTAGTTTAAGTGATTCGGATTTGTTTTATTTGAATGTAGAACAGTGATTGGTATTTGTTTTGGTGATTTTATGGTTTATGTGATTTTAATATTTCAATCCATAGTGCAAATAGTGCAATATGTTTGACTCATCATCATAGAAACTTTCATTTTGATTAGATTGGTTAGTACCTGTTGTATGAGATTTATGGTTGTGCATGTATGCTTGTGGCATCTTTCAACTTCCATTTTTAATTCATTTACTTCATTAAACTACCAAATATCATGTATCACAGCAAAATATTTGATTTTTTAAACAATAGCTTGGATAACCAGCTTAAATACATTTTAGATGAATTAATGTATTAATGGACCAGTGAATTGTCAAACAGACAAATACACTATCAATCATTTTATTTGCTAAAATAATAATTTTTTTTGATACTTTAGAAATGTAAAAGATTTTATTCTTGGTTCAATTTAATGAATTTTTTTTTAAAGACAGAATATTTTTTCTTTTTTTTGTTCAAGAGAGAAAAGTTCTTGCATATTTTGTAACTAATTACATCAGTGCAGTGGGAGGAGTAACCTTTGTTCTAGAGTTGAAAGTTTGAATGATCTTGGATTGGTGGAAGAAACAAATGCTTAGGTAATAATCTGATATAAAAGGGTATTCTTTTACAAAAAAAATTGGCTTGTCTTATTACAACAATTCTCTCTCCATAAAAGGTTTTTATTAGTACAATTTTGTATCTATGAATTGGTTCTTCCATAGTTCAAGCTTAAAAGTAAAATCTATAATTTTCTGGATAAAAACAACTCAGAAATTTTTCTGAGAAACATAAAAATTGAAATGCAGATGTAAAGAACTTTGGAAACAAGGTGTATCTTTTCTATACTTCTAATTGACTAATTTAGATTTAAAATCATCATTTGGGATGCATATGTGTGTTTTTATTTCAAATTTGCTTTGCCTAACTTTAATTTCTAATATTAAAGAAATAATTGAAATGTGTGTTTATATTTCAAATCAACTTTGCCTAAATTTTATCTCTACTATTAAAGAAATAAATGGAATGTGTGAATTTTACTATTATTCTGAAAAATTTATGCTGAAATTTTTCATAAAACATTTCAAAGACTCTTTATTGATAATTTTTACTAGCTATAAAAGAATGAAATTTAAATGGTACCATGTGTGCATATAACTTGTTATAATATGCTTTATTATTATTATTGACAAAAATATATACTTAACCATTTGCATCTCTAGAATTAAGACACAGAATGCATGACATATAATTAATGAATTATTAAATTGTCTTTAAATGTGCTTATAACTGAACGAGTGATAAAGCATGGAAACTAGATGTTGATATTTGCATTTTTTTATTGCTCCTCATTTACATTTGATTTTTTATTATTAAAGTATATTATCAATAAACATATGTAGATTTAAATGGATTTTATGAACTAAGTAGTTGTTGTCTAAGGAATGACTCTTGAGAGTTTAGAACAAATGCCTTAACAAGTGTAATCAATTAAATAATGAATTATTGTTCAACTTATGCCATAATAAATATTTATTTGCCACCATGCAATGTTTCATATGTGATATTGCCAGCAGTTTTGTTAGCTATCGCTAAAAACTTTGAAATGCTCTCCAATTGGATCCAATTAATATTATTTGTCATCCTGCAGGAAATTGTTATATGTTTTTCCATATCTATTGTTTTACAACTGATAACCATCGTTTTTGTACATGACCAAAGTGTGTCTATGGACAGTGTAAATGAACCCTTACATTCCAGCTAAAACACAAGATGTAATGATTATTATTTATATTAGCATTTGATAGATAGGTAGACTAATTATTAGTCATTTTTTATTAATATTTCTCTCTTCAACAACCTCTCAAAAAGTATAATATGGATAAATATTATACTGGGTAATTAGTTATTAGTTTAATATAGATTTTTTTATTGTGTCCATGTATTTCTATATGCAATGTTGTTAATAGAAATATATATTTGCTATTAGGAAGTTAACAGGTGGTTTTGTGAAGGGTTAATTGCATAAAATTGATTGTTTTATCTTGCATTTTTAAGAAGTTATGAGGCTCATATCTCAATACTTATTTTGCTTCAAATTTAAATATTTGTTGTTTGTCCCAAACCAGTCTTTTCTTTCAATTTATGGGCTAATGTCAAATACACTAAAGAGTTATTTTGTCTTTGCTTTGCTAGAAATAATGAGGATTATTTAGTAATAATTATTATATTTCAAAGTTAAAATATTATACTTTGTCAGAAATGAGACATTCATTTTTTTCATTTTTTTATAACTTATTTTAATGTCATTACAGTATTTCCTTATTGAATATGATTTGAAATTATTTTATGCATTATTATGCTTGTGTATTTGTCTGTTATTGAATCTAGTTATATAATTGTTGAATTGAAAGTATAAATAATTTAATTTCCATTGGTTTTGGATGGTGTGATGTGTCAAAAAGAAGTGGAAGGATCAGTAACTTATTTAAGAGTGAATTTTTTTTCATGCTTAGATTGAAATGTATTTTGTGACTATAGGAAGAGAGTGTTTATGATATATAATGTGGCATAGGGATTTTGAGAACTCTCCTGTTTATTGAAATATTTGTCATGAGTAAATTATATTTTCCAGATTAAGTAGTTGTATTTTATGATAATTACAGTATGTGAAATAAAGTAGTGTATTTCCCTTGTTTTTCGGTGATGAGAAAATATCCACACCAGCATTAAAGCCTCAGAATTAGGCTAGAGAGGCACTGTGTTTGGTTATTTAAAGGATTAGAGTTAATAAAGTCTTATTATCTTTCATGTATTTATGTGGGATGTTTTCCCATCATTTATTCATAGCCAAGTATAAGATTGTTTGCTGAGAAGAAAATAAAATAAAGGTAGAATTGATTTTTCTTACAGAACAGCTGAAGTAGAATTAGTGTTACAGCTTGATAGGCCATAGTGTCATTCATATTATGACCTTTTATTTCTTGGTTTCATAAGTAAACCTATTGTATTTCGCTATATTAATTATTTTATAACAGGTAGCACCATTCAGACGCATGCGTAAAATATTATTAATTTGGAAGTTATGGAGAAAATCCATAATTGATTTGGAATTCTTTAATCAATGTTTCAAATCATATCATATTAATTATTTTAGGTTTTATACCATCAAATCTCAGAATGTTTATCCTCATTTTGAATGAGCATGCAAATGAAAAGAAAGTGTAGCTAATTAATAGAATTACTCATTTGATTTATGAAGGATATTTTGACCTCTTACTCATAGATTTAAATTCCTCTCATATTATTTTGATGTGCATTTGAATTAAAAATGCCAAGAATTTTAGTTTCATATTTTACTATTTTAGTGCCATTGTTAATAAAGTTTTATTTTTCATAAGCATATCGGAATTGACTGATAGCTTGGGTATAATGAAAATAAAATACAAAAAATAATTTTATATTTGATTATACTGGTATGGTGTTTAAATAAAGTTTTATTTTTTATAAGCATATCAGAATTGAATGGTAACATATGTGTATTTGAAGGAAAATACCAAAAAGTTTAGTTTGGTATTTAATTATCTTAGGGTACTGTTTGTAATGTTTCTTTTCATAGGCTTATCATAATTAACTGATAGCTTGTGTATATTTTATAAGTAAAATATCAAGAAGTTTAGTTTACTCTGAAATGATTGTAAATTTGAATTGTCATGTTTTTGCCTGCTAGAGTCTTTGTATTGAGAAATACAGAGGAATGAGTGAGTTTTTTTAGAGCAATAGCCTAGAGCCCAGTGAATTTATATCACAAATTTGGATTGGTAACAGTTATAACTACGGTTTTGTCATTTTGAAAAATTTTAAAAGATGGGAACAAACATGTCAGTACTGTTGCATTAAATTTATTAATATATTTTTAGTACATTTCAGGCATGATGTGGTGAGGTTGACTTATATCTCCATCATTTAATTGCTTTTCAATATCATTTTCAATACTGAGAAGTTCAGCCATTACCTTTGAGGCTGATTGTACATTATCATACGATTTTGTTTCAGAATTTTGTAATGCTTTCATGTAAATAATACTTTTAGTTATTTGTTTATTATTAGTAGTAGAGTTGTATATTTTATCAGGTGAGTAGATAGTAATTAACTTTGTTAGACTTGAAGAAATTTCCTTAATTTTAGGTAATTCAGAAAAAATATTTATCTTGGTTGTAGGCCCTTGTAAACTTAGATCTATGTCCAAATAGCTGATCCTGTGGTTTGAAAATCTTTTACTGCTCTTGCGTAAGTAATATTATTATTTATTTGTTTGTTGTTTATAGATGAATATAATCAGTTATACCATGAGTCACTATTGACTTAGTTAGTTTTATTTGAAGTATACCTGTTAACTTTGTGTGATTGGGAAAAATATTTATATTGGTTCTAGGCCCTCATAAATCTACTTCCATGTCTGTGTAACTAAAAGCTGAATTAGAGGTTTTAGAGAACTCATGCAGTGTGTATGATTAGAATAGTTGTTAGCATGATTAGATTTAATTTGTAAAGCTTGTTCATTTTCCATTTGAATAGTAGTGTTTTTGATAACTTTAATGGATTCACTGATAGCATTATATATTTGTACATTAGTACTCACCATTTTTGTTGTAATTGATGGAACATTTTGCTCCATTGAAAAAGGATACTTATCAAAGTAATTAAAAAGCTAAATTTACCCTAAGAATAGAGTGATTGTGGGCTGGATCAAAAGCAATATTTCTGGATAAGAAAAGCTCATTAGCAGTTAATGCAGTATGTTAAAATGAAATATGCATTCAGAGGTGTGTTGAACAGAAATGAAGTGTTGATGTAATATTAGTTATATATTACTACTACTAATCCTACTACTACTACTACTATGACTGCTGCTGCTACTACTACTACTACTACTACTACTAGTAATAGTAGTAGTAGGAGTAGGAGTAGGTAGGAGTAGGTGTGGGAGTAAAAGTAGTAGTAGTAGTAGTAGTAGTAGTAGGAAACCACTAGGTGGCACTTTTCTTAGTCAGTCAAGTGTTACATCAGCTCATTTTTGAAGAAGAAATTTTCATAGTTTTACTGAGAATTGGATAACAAAACATATACCATTGAATAGAGGAAGTTTTTCTACTCAAGGTAAACTCATTGAGAGCAAATTTCTTATAAAATTGGTGAAAGTATAAGGGATTTTCTAAATATATGTTAAATAATAATTCAAATAGTTCAACAAAATATTTATTTCTAGAAAATTCTATTATAAATTTTAATCCTGATAAGAATTCAATGGAAGTAATTTCTAAAAAAAGTTCTAAATCCTTATCAGATTGTCAAAAGATAAGTAAATCTAGTTTTACTGAAATTCAGACAATGAAAGAATCTTTACATTTAGAAAGCTCCAGGCTATCTGAAGATCTTCTCTCAAAAAGAAATGAGATTACAAATGAAAGTAGCTATGCAAATGTTTAAAAAAAAAAAAGAAAAAGACAATTTCTTACAAATTAATGAAGAAAATATAACTGATTTTTTAAAATTTTGATGATGATGGCATTAATCAAGCAAATTCAGAATCTACAGTATTTAATAACACATTAAAAGCTGAAGAATATCAATATATAGTAGATAAGTTCAATCTAACAATCCCCCAATCATTTTTAAATCATTTCAAAAATTTACAAATGAAAAAAACACTCATTTTATCTATGTCAGACTTAAATATTTCTATAATAAAATTCCCCATAAATGGGTTTTATGAGTTTCTCTCAGAAATAAACTTGTGGGGAATGATTTACAAACTGTTATACCATCCTAATAATAGATACCATGTCCTGGAATTTCACAATGTTTCACAAAAATAATTTTTCAAAAACATATTCAGGTTATCAACAACAAAATTGTCTGCTATGTTGATACAAACAGACAGATGAGGCTAGAGGGCCAAATTAGAAACTGTCATGTTCCCTTTACCAATCAAGACTTACAAAAGATTCTTGATAGATATGGACAAGTATCAAATTTTAGATACCTACTAGAAAAAAGAGCTATGAAGCCAGTAATAAGTAACATTGCCTTGTTCAACTTCACTTTGAATAAAAATGTGCAGCCAATGGACATTCCAACTTTGAATTCCACTGATGCCCCACCTGTGATAATCACATTCAAGGGAGTACCCTCACTGTGTTTTTTTTTGCAAGTCCAGGGACCACCTCATCCAGAATTGCCCTAACAGATATTGCTTAAATTGTGGATTTAAAAATACAAAATACCATCAATGTGGTAAACAAAAAATATTGTTAAAGGAAAATTCAAATCTTGTTAATGTACCTATTGTAGAAAGTGATCAACAAATGGATCAAATATCAACTCCAAACATAAGTTTCCACAAGGACATAGTGACACTGATGCCTAATAAGATTCCACATAAACAGACAGAGTCAGAAGCAAGAACAATTGAAGAAGTAAAAATTTCACATGAATGAACAGAATCAGAAGCAAGAACCATTGAGGAAGTATCAATCTATGAATCTAATACTCCACAGCATATGCAAGCAGAAGACAACCCTGAAGATAACCCTGATGAAAAAAACAGCACTGACACCTCATCAGAAAATGATGACAATTTTAAAGTGGCCATCAGTAGACAGAGTTTATGAAAAATAAAAAGATTAAAATGAATGACAAGTTAAATAAAAATAAAGTATTAAATGCAATGGATAAACAAAAAAGCAACCTGAAAATAAAAAGGAATCTAGTACTCCACAGCATATACAAACAGAAGACAGTCCTGAAGATAGCCCTGATGAAAATGACATCACTGACATTTCATCAGAAAATGATGACAATTTTAAAGTGGCCGTCAGTAGACAAAGATTAAGAAAAATAGAAAAGATTAAAATGAATGACAAGTTAAATAAAAATAAAGAATTAAATGCAATGGATAAACAAAAAAGCAACCCTGAAAACAAAAAGGAATCTCCCAACATGCCAATTCACAAAAAAACTAAATATAATGATTCAAATGAAGATAAATTAATATATATATGTGCTCTGCGCACAGTTAATGAAGCTATTAATAAATTGTCAAAATTTTTACTGCCAAGCGCTTTCGGGACAGTCTACAGCCCCATATTCATGGCAAGTTATTCTGTTTATTAATAGCTTCATTAACTGTGCGCAGAGCACATATATATATTAATTTATTTAAGCGTTAATGAAGTAAAATCTTAACTATTTCAAATGAAGATAATAATGCCCCAGAAGATGCAACCCCATTACATTGGACCTGTAAAAACTCTTGTAATTTTCAACTTTTACAAGAAAAGTCAAATACTTTGAAAGAGTAAACAGTCACAAAAGGAAAGGCAGAACTAAAAAGGACATAGATTCTGAAGAAGTTAACATAAAGATGGATACAAATGCTGCTCAAATTTTTGACAGCTCTTCACTTGAGCCAACCAGCTCAAAAGCAGGACAAAGAAAGTTCTGATTTAGAATATTAATACATCTACTCTCAAAATACAGAGACAGACTTTGAAGCACCATTTAAAATAGAGTATCACGATGAGTTACATAAATAACAATTATAGACTTTCAAACCAGGACAATTTTTTGGTTTTAACCCCAAATGTGAAAATTATTATCATGTTTATGAACAAAAATGTGCACAACCAACTCAATAGAACTTCACTTACAAATGTAGGTTCATTGTTTTCACAGTGGTGTATTATTATAATTTTTGTTTTCTATATAATATATTCCTATTACACTTTTACTAATAATAGTTGTCCCATTCATTATATAATAGACTATAAAATATCTTTCTTCCACCATTTTATATAATTGATAATATGGGTCTTTCTATTACAGCAGTCAATGTAAGAGGTATTAACGCTACCCAGCGAATATTTGCAATTAGCGATTGGATAAGGCAATTCTCACACCATATCCTTATAATTACAGAGACAAAATGCTCAGTACATTCTACATTTAATCCAGAACTCTACTTTAGTAAATTTGGATACAGTAAATTTTCAACATCTGATATTGCTGCTGCTGGGGTAGGGATTCTCATCCATCATCATTCTCCATTTCAAACATTTAAGATTTTATACTTAGATCAGCATATGAGTATAATTATTCTATATCATTCTTCTTTTACTCTAAATTTAATAACTTTCTATTTGTATAATCAGCAAGTGTTGATTCACCAATTAGTAAATAAAATAAATTTAATATTAGCTACAAATTCTTACCCAACTATAATCATGGGTGATTTTAACTTGTCTTATAAGAATTTTACATTAAAGTACCTTCATTTAATTAATAAGAATCTCATGAGTGCTGAAGGTATTTTTCCAACTAGCTCCATTTCATTCTATACTAAAAAACACTCCACTCTTATAGACATTGTATTCTATTCACCAGATTTACATTTCATTATAAATCCCTCCCTATATCCTGTAACTTTCTCTGATCATTTAGCACTGAATGTGGAACTCGCAATACACATGCAACATCAACCAATTATTCCTCTAAATAAAACTACTCGTCTTCTTTAAAATCCACTACACCTGAAGCAGTTCTTTCCGATATTTATATTTATTTTAGGTAGAAATACTACCTTTAAACCCAGTAGAGGCATGCCTATCATTTATTAACATAATCTCTTCAACTATTCGACATTATACTTCCAAAAATAGTTCTCCCACTAATCTTGTTAATAAATTAGATACAGTACACTTAAAACTAAAAAGTACTTCATGTGACCCTTCTTCAATTAAATCAATAATGTTTTTAAAATAAGAATACAAACAAACTCAACTCATACTGGCTGATTATCTCTACAAAAACAAAAATTTTTCTAGCTAATCCTCATAACTGGTCTAAAGAATATATTCGGTGGGCCTTAGGTTATACTCCCAAAAAAATAACTCCTTCATCTATTATTTTTGATTCAAAATAATGATTGCTGGGGAAGACATGACTCAACAAATATATTACCACTTTAAAGCTAGACACCAAAAATTTCCTTTTCCAAAACTCTCTTCGTTTCACTTTGGTTTTACCACAGAAGAACATAACATAACAAATTATGATATTTCTCTCAAGTTGAACTCCATTCCAAACAATACACACCCAGGTACACATGCAATTTCAAAATTTTTATTATCGCATCTTAGCCACTTTACTATCCCAATAGTACACAATATGATAAATTATCTATCAAAACAAATACATAACATTGACCAACTTTATCCAGTATCACCGGTCCCTTTTCTAAAAAAAATATGCTTCCTTCTCCTCTAGATAATCTACGCCCTATTTCAATGTCTCCTCTTATCATCAAACTAATAGAGTCTCTTTTAAAAGACAAAATTCAACCCCTAATACTTCCTGGGTTGTCTAAGTTTCAGTTTGCTAGAAAAGGATGTTCTACTTCTGAAGCACTTATGTTATGTAAAATATTAATAGAGGATATAAGACAGGTAAGAAAATCTGCACCTATTGCAATTCAATTAGACATACAAACTGCATTTGATTCAGTGTCTGTGGACAAACTACTACAGATGCATAGTCAACATAAATTTCCCATACCTATAATGTATGTTCTGGCAAACCTTTTCTTCAATAGAAAAATACACATTACTCTTAATGGAAAAATGACCTCTGACTTTATTCCACACAATTCAATACCACAAGGCTTTTCCCTTTGTGCATTGTTTTTTATTACATATATAAAACCCTTCCTACTAGAACTACAATCTAAATTGCCAGGAATATATGTACCTCTCATAAACCAATCCATCAATCATATTTCATACATAAAATGATATAGTCATCTTTTTGCCATCCAAAAAACATTTGCCTTTAATGTATACCATTTTAGAAAATTACTCTACAGCTTATAGTTTAAAATTTAATGAAGAAAAAACATCTATTTGGAGTATCCTTTCTGATAATCAAATTCATTCAGTTTGCAGTTCCCTCTCCACAAGTTTCTTGGTCTCCCAATTCATCTGTCTATGAATGCAATGATAATTATAATACAAGAGCAATTAATAACTGCAATTGAAAAGGTGACAACTTCACTTTCAAAAGCATATCTTTCATTACATAGTAAAATATCACTCATTAACATATTAATTTTCCCAAAAATAAATTACTATGCACCTATCATTAAATTTACTAACTCATTTAAAAAGAAAATTAACTCCTTTTGCACAAAACTCATATGGAATAATAAGACAGTGGTAATAAGCATCAAAAGTCTGCAAAAACATTCAAAACTAAATGGCCTGTCATTACACTGCATTTCAACATTCTATTACCAAAAAACGCATAACGCATTAATGAAACTTTATATGACATATGAAAATTTCCAAGTGTTTCTTCCAATATCACCTACAGACACTCCACCTCATATTAAAAATAAATTTATTAACAATCTAATTAAAACAATATTCAAACATAAAGTACCTGCTACAAACCTTTTCTCAACTAAAATTAAGTATTGGGAAGCACACTACATAACAACTGATTCCAATTCCCTTGAAATTTCCATTAGCTTAATTAATATCTCGAATAAATCTTTAATCCAAAAATTTAAATTTTGGTATTTGGAGCCTAAGTACTTAGATTTTCTAATAAAAATCAACCTTAGAGCTTTACCTACCAATGCTTTTCTGGCTGGAAGATGGAGATCTCCAAACATAGATGCCATTTGTCAACTATGTAATAAAGAAGAAGAAACAATGGAACATTTTATTTCTCAGTGTACTTCCCTTAAAACATATCAAGAACTAATTGCAGATATAACCCATAATCAAAAATTCTCATTGACAGTATTGATAGAAAATAATCAAAGAGGGTTGTTTCCAACAATAAGAATAACAATCTTTATACTATACACACTCTGGTTTATGAGATGCCACTTTATATTCAATCCTACATCTCATAAACTTAAATCACTCTTTCTCAATAAGTTAGCAAAAATTAAAACAAGAGATCAGGCATTAGCTCCAATAGATATAGTATCAGCCACTTGGAGATTGATTAAATTACCAACACTACTGTTTAAATATGAATCACATATTGGCTGCACCTTAAGTGAGAGTTTTTGTTGTCATATATGTATTCAATATTGTTACTTATATTGATTAATTTTCTTCCTCATTTTTTCAACATTATTAATGTAAAAATATTTCATGTATATATAATACTTATTTTGTTAATAATTTTCAATTCTAAATTGTAGATCAGCTCTTGTAACATGTTATAAAATTGTATTTTCATACATGTACTTATGATATCAAATAAAGTTCTTTAAAACTACTACTACTAGTAGTAGTAACAGTAGTAGTAGTAGTAGTAGTAGTAGTAGTAGTAGTAGTAGTAGTAGTAGTAGTAGTAGTGGTGGTGGTGGTGGTGGTAGTGGTAGTGGCAGTGGAAGTGGCAGTGACAGTGGCAGTAGCAGTAGCAGTAGCAGTGGCAGTAGCAGTAGGAGTAAGAGTAGGAATAGCAGTAGCAAAGGCAGTAGCAGTGGAAGTAGCAGTAGCAGTAGTAGTAGTAGTTTTAAATAACATTTATTTAATATCATAACTACAAGTAGGTTCTTTTACATACTATGGAAAGAAACATACAAATTTTTCATATCTATACATGGATAAAAGCACATTACAAGTGCTGTATTACAATATAAGATCATAACAATTAAAGGTAAGTATTTTAAACACATATAATAATTTTTACATATCAATGTGGAAATAAAAATCAGGAAGTAGTTAATTAATAACAATGTCAATATTGAACAGAAAAAAAAATCAAATAAAATACAGTAAGAATATGATCCATATTTCACAGTAGAGTTGGTAATTTTATCAAACTCCAAGTTGCTGATACTATGTCTATTGTAGCTAATGCCTGATCTCTTGTTTTAATTTTTAACAACTTATTTAGAAAGAGGGATTTAAGTTTATGAGATGTGGGATTAAATACAATGTGACATCTCATAAACCACAGTGTGAATAAAATATAGATTGTTAGCCTTATAGTTGGAAACAATCCCCTTCTGAATATTTTATATCAATATTATTAATGAGGAATTTGAATTAAGAGTAATTACAGAGATAAGTTCTCGATATGTCTGTAGGGAAACACACTAAGAGACAAAATGTTCCATGGTTTTATCTTCTCTACCACATAAAGACAATTAACATCGATAATTGAAAAATTAATTTTCTCAGCCAAAAAGCATGGGTAGGTAAGCATTTAGATTGATTTTTATTAAAAAGTCCAGATATTTGGGCTCCAAATACAAAAATGTAAACTTTTGAATTATAAATTTATTTGAGATATTAAAAAAACTATTATGTATTTCAAGGGGATTTAAATTACTTATAATATAATGAGCTTCCCAATATTTAATTTTTGTTGGAAAAAAATTAAAAGCAGGTTTTTTATTATTAAAAATACACTGAATCAGGCTGATGATAAATTTATTTCTAATAGGAGGTGGAGTATCTGTAGGTAATATTGGAATGAATACTTGAAAATTTATATATATAGTACAAAGCTTCATTAATGCATTACAGTTTTCTGATAATAAAATGTTGAAATGCAGTGTAATGATAGTCTATTCAGTCTAGAATGTTTCTGCAGACTTCTAATGTCTATTGCTACTGCCCTTCTATTTAATAATAGCTTTGTACAAAGTGAGTTAACTTTTTGTGTGAATGAGATGGTGAATTTAATGATAGATGCATAATAATTTATTTTTGGAAATATTAATATGTTAATGACTGAAATTTTACTATGCAATAAGAGATGTGTTTTTGAAAGTGAGTTTGTCACTTTTTCAATTGCAGTTATTAATTCCTCTTGTATCATTATTCTCATTGAATTCATAAAAAGGTGAATTGGAAATCCAAAAAACTTATGAGGGGGAGGGACTACATACTGAATAAATTTGATACCAGAATGAATGCTCTAAATAGATGTTTTCTCTTTGTTAAATTTTAAATAATAAGCTACAGAGTAATTTTTAAATATAATATACATTTTAAGTAGAGGTTTTTTGGATGGGAGGAAAGTGGCAATATCATTCATATATGAAATATGATTGATAGATTGTTTTGTAAGATGTACATATATTCCTGGTAGTTTAGATTCTATTTCAAGTAGGAGGGGGTTAATATATGTAATGAAGAATAGTGAGATAAACTGGGGAAACTTGAGGTATTGAGCTGTGTGGAGAGAAGTCAGGAGACATTTTGACATTAAGTGTAATATGAATCTTTCTATTAATGAATAGGTTTGCTAGTATATACATTATTGGTATTGGAATATTATGCTGATTGAGCACCTATAGTAGCTTTTCCACATGCACTGAATCAAATACAGCCTCTATGTCTAGTTGAACTACAATAGGTGCAGAGTTTCTAATTTTTATTTCATCATCAATCAATATTTTAAATAACATAAGCGATTCAGAAGTAGAACATATCTTTTTAGAAAATTGAAATTTAGACAATACAGGAAGAATAAGAGGCTGAATTTTGCCTTTTAAGAGAGATTCTATTAGTTTGATGATAAGAGGAGACGTTGAAATAGGTCATAGTTTATCTAGAAGAGAAGGAAGTGTATTCTTTTTAAGAAAGGGAATGAGTAAATCTTTATATAGTTGGTGAATGTTATGTGTCTGTTTTGAGAATAATTTATCAACTTATGGACTATTGGGATAGTAAAATGAGTAAGATGAGCTAATAAAAATTTAGCAATAGCATGTATTCTTGAATGTTATTATTTGGAATTGAGTTCAACTTTAGAGCAATTTCACACTTTGTAAAATTAAGTTCTTCTGTGGTTATGGCTAGAAAAAAAGCGATCTTTGGCAAAGGAAATTTCTGGAGTCTAACTTTTAAGTGGTAATATATTTGAGGAAATCTTGTCTTCCCCAGAAATCATTTTTGAATCAAAATAATAGATGAAGAAGTTACTTTTTGGAGTATATCCCAAGGCCAATAGAATATATCCATTAGAACAATTATGAGGATTAGCTAGAAAAAAATTTTGCTTTTTTAATAGAGAGATAATCATCCAGTATAAATTGAGAAACTAATGATGAGGAGACTAAAAGATTAGAGAAACAAAAATAATACAAAAAAAAAGCAATGAATTAAATACATCTACTCAATCATAGTAAAATAAATAGCAAAAACTCTAATACACCACATACATCAAGAATAATAAACAAGATCATCACCTAAATCATGTAGAAAATAACCAAAGATATATCACAAAATATATCAGTAGAAGTAGAACAAAAGAGAAAACCATGCCATTTCCAAAATAAGAATAGACATATAAAAATAGTAAAAACTGAAGAAATAGATATACATCAAATTAACCCACTTTGTCAACCACCTGATTTTTCCAATCAAGAAACTGATTTGGACTTTGAAGATGAATCTAAGATGCTATCAATGAACAAAAGATATTAAAATAGCAATACACTCAAACAGAATTATAATGATCATGAAAATAGAGGCAATCAATATTAGAGATCTATGTTAGGCACATGTGAAAGACTAGAAACCTTTCAATTATTACTAATTTAATAACAACATGCAATTTAGACAAATGTTGTTTATGAACTTGAAAGCTGGATCAAAGATACAAGGCCACATACTAGAGGGTTGCTTGAAACCAAGATTCTCCAGATGTTTTTGCTAAAACAATGGACATGCTTCAAGATGTACTTCATGTAAAGGATTGGGAAACAGGTTGATTGGGAACCAAGTGTCTATATATTAACATACAAAAAAGCACAGAATTGAAGACATTGATGATAATAAAATAAAAAAAATATTAATGTTTAGTAGGGTAATGTAAATATTTAGGCATCATAAAATTCTCCTATGTAATCTTAATTCCATTCATTGTACTGTAAATGTACACATGAAACAATGTACAACCTATAAATCTATCCAACCAATCTGGTAATGTCATCTAGTGATACCATGGGTGTGAAAACTATCAAGCCATGGTACTATTGTAAGACAGCTGTAAAGATCCTATGTAAGATATTTATTGTGCAATAAAGTGTATTGTTGAATTCTAATAATAATAATAATAATAATAATAATAATAATAATAATAATAATAATAATAATAATAATAATCATAACAACAACAACCACAATAATAATAATAATAATAATAATAATAATAATAATAATAATAATAATAATAATAATAATAATAATAATAATAATAACAACAACAACAACAACAACAACACTGAAAGATATAATTATAATCAATTCCAACATAAGACCTGATATGATTTTCTCACTTGAAAATGCCATTCATAATGGATTTTTTTCAATAATAAGGCTTTCTACCTTTGTCCTTTATTCCATATGGATAGTGAGATGCAAAACTCTCATGGAATTACCCCCGCCACAAATCATATCATTGTTTTATCAAACGCTCAAAAAAATCAAGAAACGTGACCAGCTCCTTGCCCCCAATAAAGTCTTTGACGACACCTGGTCTTTAACTGCTCTATCCTTTTCCTGATTATCAACTCCCACCTACCAGCATTACAGAATAGGCAATTTTAAAAGAAAATATTAATGATATCAAAAATGCTAATACCATTAAACAAGTTCTTAGAATTTCTTCAATATACCTAACCACATAAGAGTATAACAATTGTGCTCTCATAACATAATCTAGCCAGATGACAAATATAACATTATATAATCATATTATTGTACAACTTATTCATTTATTTATCCTTTATTAGTATGTAATCACTATTTATTGTTAATAAATTTTTTTTTTGAAATGAACAATGGCAATTATTATTATTATTATTTTGGTATAAATTTCTACCTATGCAGAATCATTTACCCTTGTTACAATATAGAAGCATTAGTTTTCTTTTATATGAGACTTCCATTTTCATAGCAATATAATATATTATAATTTAAATTTTCTCTAAAATTTGACTTACATTTTATATGTATATTTATTTTTAGATGATGAAAAAGTCCCTGAACTGCAGACCACAGACGAAGGTATTTGTTTTTAAGATAAGAACTTTTATTTTACAGAAATAAATAAATTACTGCCTTTTATTCAAAAGTAGATTTATTAACATTGACAGCGTAATAAAAGGACGATAATCTGTGTTTAATTTTTTTATAATCTAAAAAAATGTCTTACATGAACATATTTCAAGTTTTATATATATATATATATTAAAACGGAATTAGTCTTTACTCTACTTTTTAAATATATACAATTCTTTATAAGAATGCATGAGGATTTAATAGGTGTTAGGAATAACAACACATTATTTTTAAGCTTAATATCGCAACTAGTGAAGATCACAATGAGTATCAAAGCCTATTTATCTGAACATTATTACTGCCAAACATGTCTAAAACACTATAGATGATATTGATTAATTTAAAACCTACCTTATTACAGATTAGGGTGTCATCTCTAAAGAGAAAAACATCTACAGGGTGACATTAGAATTTATCTTTGGCATCTTTTAACCCCTACAACCCAAAAGACAAACATGACAATATATCACAAGTGTATATATGTGTGTAATTATATTTAACTAGATTTGGAATGACAGAAAAAAAGGAACAACTAGATTTAAAATAATATAAATATAATAAAATAAAATCTATTTATGGAATAGAATTTATTTATAATATTTTCATATCTAATATGACTCTTAGGGATGTATCCAACAAAAAAAAATACATATATTGTAACAGAATGCGCTTTTACCTGGTATGAAAATAGATTAGGGAGGTCATCACAATGAATAACAGAGTACATATTTGATCTGTGTACCTATATATACCACATAAACTGATTCCATTCCTAGGGGAAGAGAGGTTAAAAATCATCTAAATATTAAATCCATACCTAACTCACTTCATTCTAGCTGTCCCTTGTTTTTATTAATCCCAAGTTTTGAACTCATGGGGAGTCTTCTTGATCATCTAATTGAGGTTATATTAATATCATTTAAAATACAGATAAGTGTAAACATGTGTAGGTATTTAACGGTAGATGTGAATATGAACATATGTGTAAATGGGCAAAACTATTCATAAATATGTGAAAAGATATGACCCATTGAACATTGACTATAGAAAAACATACCAAAAGTTGAAATTTAACATTTGAATATATTCAAAAACTATATTTACAGCAATTAATATTTTTAACCAAGAAAATTTACAACAAAATTATAAAACATTTAATTAGAACAAATCCTAAACCCCACAAAGAATACCCACTTGATGTCCCTATTATCGTAAATGAAATTTATACTAAGTTTAAGTTTATCATTATCATCTTTACATTGTATATTTTTAGTTGTAACATATAATTCATTTTATTGTAATTAACTTTGTACATTAGATTTCTATCTGTATTCCTTGTGATCTGGATTTCCTTGTTATGCACTGTAGTTATGATAGAGACAAAAAGACCATTTAAGACAGAAATAGTTAATCAAACATATCAAAAACATTTAACACAACTATTAATATAATCAAACAAAGAAAAATATGTGTTGCAAGTATATAAATATTAGGACTTAAGACTTAATACATATTAGGTAAAATCTTAACTGTCCCCTTTGATAATGATCAGATTAGTATGCAATCAAGTGTTCATCATAAAATATATTTTAATTTGCTTGCACTAAAGGCAATAATATTTCTTCATTATATTATATACCAACACTTATATTACCCCCTTTGGTCTCTATATTAAAGTAAAGAAAAAATATATCAAATATACACATAAATAAAGTGAATGACATCGACTTTAACTTGGTTTTGAAGTTTATAAGTAAAAATGTCCTAGTGACTTAACCCAGTAATTCTTGTTAATCCATTTCAGATATACATGGTAAATTGTGAGTGTTATAGAACATGCAAAAGATGACTTATCCTTTATAATCTTGCAATATCTGCTTTGAAGTGGAGAGTTATAGGATCCATTTATTAAGAATCAACTTGATATTTCATAGCACAGGTGTAAAGTCTAAGACAATTCCATCCTGGTTCTGACAAGTTATAGGTCCATGAATGATGACTTTTTTTCCCAATATCACTTTTGCACTAAGCAATGCATATTTGTCTATCATTATTTATATTTCTCTTTAATGACTTATTTTGAGTGAAGTAATATCAATATTTCTTGCATAGCCTTGAATCTAGATATTGTGATCTATAACGTAGAATAACCAACACTTTGGAAATTTTAATGACTTGAATTTAATTGCAAAGATTTAAATATTGAATTGCTTAGTTGGCTACTTTTCATTCTATACAGATATTGGTTTTTAATAGTATTTCCACTCAAAATTGGCTGATGTTTCTCTTCGAATTATAAATTTGAATCCTCTACCAAAATTTTTGGAGGTTATTCAGCAGGTAAGATATTTGATCTCTTTGAAAAAAAGTTCATTGTTAATAAAAACTAACTTCATGATCATCATTTAAGTCCATTTTTGGTGTCATTTTTAATGAATATTAATATATGTAATTTGTTAACAAGAATTGGTTTTTAATAGTATTTCCACTTACAATTGGCTGATGTTTCTCTTCGAATTATAAATTTGAATCCTCTACCAAAATTTTTGTAGGTTATTCAGCAGGTAAGATATTTGATCTCTTTGAAGAAAAGTTCATTATTAATAAAAACCAACTTCATGATCATCATTTAAGTCCATGTTTTGTGTCATTTTTAATGAATATTAATATATGTAATTTGGTAATAACAATAAATTCTTTATTTGATATTTACTTTAATATTGATTTTCATTTCATGATTGCATTCATTTTATCCCATCTTATTTACCATGCATTGTGATATTGTCTTGGAGTCATAACACATTTAACAAGGAAATAATTACTAAAGGTTAGTTATCGTGGATGCATCATAATTTAATTGAAATGTTTATTTAGAGTATAATTAAGTTGGGTTTAAAATGTGTGTTGCAATTAATGGTTAGCCAAATATAATGATTTAATATTATTAATTTAATAATTAATACATAATGCTAATATCATGGATCTTGGATTTGGATTAGACCACACAGTGTGTATAGGAGTGATGTAAGGGAGTACCTATATCAATGTATTAGGCAAGTATGTATTGATATTAGAGAAAATGTATTTAACTAGAGAGAATTTAACATATGAGTTCTGATTTGTATACAACAAATATAAAACAACCATACAATTATTATTATTTAAGTATAATAATACAAATGAAGATTCGAAAAATATCAATTAATGGATAAATAAATATATATCAAAGTTTTAATAAACATTACTAGGATAATCAAAAGCCTCCTAGGTGGATAAAATTTTTAATTATTTAGTTACTGTATTTACAAATATTCAATTATATAATTACATATATTGCTTTGAAAAAAATAGACATCACATAATTATATATATATATATTGTAACGGGAGAAAGATATTTGAGATTCGCATATACTGACCACGGGAGCGCCACTAGTCCGAAAATAGAAACTAGACATTTATTTTAAGGGTGGACAGGACATGCAAATCTATATGCACCAAACTAAACTCAGGGAGGAACAAGATATCTTAAACATTGTTTAGACAGTTGAGAAATCAAAGCACAAAGATAAACGTCACCCAAATTAAGTTTAAACAATTTATTAATTTTATTAAAAGTTGGGCAATAGAATGAGGACATCTAGCCATAAATACAAAAGTGGCTTATAGTAACATATGCATACTTATCAGAGAGTGCACAAGAGTATGACAAACATGGAGGCATTAAACATTTTGGCAGCAAAATTCTCTCACTTAAAATATAAGAAATGGTTAGGGTAATATCTTCTTCCTGGCCAGTTGTAAAATTACAAAAACAAACAACAACTCTAGCTTCCTAAATCAGAGATAATAAAACAGTTACTGTCCTGCCAGAAATCAACGAAACCAGCGTGAACGTTCGAGCAGTAATATTCTAATTACTGTCATTAACACGCCGCAGGACTGCTGCGCATAATACTACATTCAAAGTAAATGTGGTTGATCTCACACACAAGACAGCAAAAGATATTTGATTACGATCTTATGTAATCCAGAAAGAAATGACTACATTCAGACAACCCAAAGAAATAACTTGACAAATAGCCAGCAAAAAGATTTTGTTGCTTGCACAAAAAGCGCAAACAAAACATGTTTAAAGATTCTTTATTATACAACTAAGGGCAGGTAAATAAATAAAGATTACAAAAACTGCCAATGTGTTTTGTAATAGTTAATGAAATAATCAGGTATATATTAAACATATAAAATACAATCTCCTTATGCACCCCCTGATAAACAAAAAATGCAAACAAACTTGGAATCTTAAAACTAAGATTCCAAGACACACTTTAAATACTAGAAAAAGTACATACAGATAATAAATAATTAAAAACAATTAATACCATTTTAAAACATATTTATCATTAGATTGAGCGGAGATTTAATTAAACACAATTTATTTACCCTGGCTAGAATAGGAAAAAGTTTAGCTTACGGTAAGGCAGAGTTCTAGTGATTTACTGACAAGTGCACACTTTTGATAATAGTTCATCTTTCAGGTCCTTTGACAGTGGCAAGGTAGAGGCAGTGTTTATTTTAGAAGTTCATGGCATGACTTAAGAAGAGCTGGTAGGTGTGGGTCCGTCCTTTGTTTTAAATTAGCCAGACATTCTAATGATGGCAAAACTCACAGTGGTGGATTTTGACATCTTGCACAGCAACGAAGTTTGTCAATAATTATTTAAGTTTTTAGTAGGAATTAAACGTCGGAACAGCTACTCACAATGGTATCTCTTTGCAGGCCATAATCCAAGTGTGTATCTTTCTATACTGAATCTCCTCTCTCTCTGAAAATTGGCGGGCTATCCTTGCCTTGCTACATTACCCGTGAAAAACTTTCATTAGTGTCCATTCTATATTTCAGGCAGGGCAAATATTAATTTCCTGCTCAATCTAATTTAAGACTTCCAACCAGGGATAATTGAAACAAAAACGACAAATACAAAACTAAATCTCCGCTTTTTAGAATTAACTTCATTTCAATAAAAATTTTTTTTAACAATAAATAGTGATTACATACTAATAAAGGATAAATAAATGAATAAATTTGTACAATAATATGATTATATAATGTTCTATGTGTCATCTGGCTAGATTATGTTATGAGAGCTCAATTGTTATACTCTTATGTGGTAAGGTATAGTGAAGAGATTCTAAGAACTTGTTTAATGGTATTAGCATTTTTAATATAAACATGAATATTTTCTTTTATAATTGACTATTCTATAATGCTGGGTAGGTGGGAATTGATAATCAGGAAAAGGAAAGAGCAATTAAAGACCAGGTGTCAGAAAAGACTTTACTGGAGGCAAGGAGCTGGTCACGTTTCTTGATTTTTTTGAGCGTTTGATAAAACAATGGTATGATTTATGGCGGGGGTAATTCCATGAGATTTTTGCATCTCACTATCCATAAGGAATAAAGGACAAAGGTAAAAAGCCTTATTATTGAAAAAAATCCATTATGAATGGCATTTTCAAGTGAGAAAATCATATCAGGTCTTATGTTGGAATTGATTATAATTATATCTTTCAAAGTTTTAAGTCTTGGGCACCGGTGTATAATATGATCTATGGTTTCATCTTCACGAGCACACAGACCACATATAGACTAAATGCTGGTAAAACCTCTTCAGTGATAAAGAAACCAATTCATGGGTAGCGCATTAAGATTTATTTTAATGATGAAGTCAAGAAATTTGGGTTCCAGACTCCATCTTTTGAAGTGTGTAATGAGTCTTTGGTTGGTTACTTTTAGGCTGGTTTTAATGGGTTGTTGATTATAGTTGATTATATTGTTTGCTTCCCATAAGGTGATTTTTTGGTTAAGATTAAAGGGTATTATCAGGTTATAAAGTTGTAGGAGTTGTATTAGGGATGCTATCCATGAACTGGAAGAGGGTGGAGGACGAAGAGGGTGGAGGACGATCTGTCGGTGTAATTTTTTTAATAATGTTAGAGTATCCACAGGAGAGGATCAGATTATGTAGAGTGTTGTGGGTTTTCTGTAAAATGATTGCTTGTATTGAGTGGAATGACAGTCCATTGAACCTGCATGGTCGTTGGATACCTCACAAGCTAATAGCAACTGTCCTTTCTCTCCAGAGAAGTTTGGTGCATAATCAGTTAATTTTATTTTGAAACTGTTTAGACATTTTAATGAATGGAAGATAATATGAGATTTTTGGCATTATGATCATGTTGAGGAGGCCAACCTTTCCATATAATGAAAGGTATACTCTAGAGAGTGAAGTGGTGATGGCTTCAGTTGAATGGAGGATTGCATCCTGAATCTCTCTTGCCATTGCAGTTGGAGTTTTGTAGATTGGGAAACCTAGGTATCTTTGGGGTTTTGCAGAAAAGGGAGAGTTAATTTGTTTACCAGACATTAACTTCCAGATGGAAGATTTGTTAAAATTTATTTGTAGGCCAAGTTTCACTGCATTTCTATTTAATATGTTCATGAGATGGGGAAGGTATTTAATGGTGGGAAGCACAACCATGATGTCATCTATATATGCAAATACATTGAAGTTTTTATTGAGAGAGGGAAGGAAAATTCCAGGGAGGTTTTTTTCTATATCCATCGGAAGAGGGTTGATGTATGCTGTGAAGAAAAGGGCACTGAGCTGGGATCCTTGAGGGATCGACTTGTATGGCTTGAAGCCTAGTGTGATCTTGCCATCAAGCGAAAGAAAAATCTCTCTGTTGTTGAGCAGATTGCTGACCATCTGTACAATCCCGGCTGGAATGTCGCATTCCAAAAGAATATCCAGGAGGATATTTATCTGGACTGAGTCGAATGCTGCTGCAACATCCAGCTGGACAGCAATAGGTTTTGATTTACGATGTCCTCTGATGTAATTGAACAGTGCAGTTACATTAGACATAGCATGCAAAGTTGATGATCTCTTTTTTCCGTATTGGTTTGATGAGATATGGCTAAGAATTTGAGTTTGAATTTGATCTTTAATGACTGACTCAATTATCTTGATAAGCAATGGGGTCATGGAAATTGGCCGGATACTGTTAATGTCGTTTAGTGGTTTTGTTTTTTTAATAAAAGGCATAAGTGCCACTGGGTAAAGATCTGTTATGTTTCTGTTGCCGGAGCCTAGGTGATCAATCATTTTTTTTAATAATTGGCACAGTGAATTGACTGAGGTGTTTGAGAAGGAAATTTGGGATGCCATGAAGGCCAGGATGAATGCCATCAGGGAGAGATGTTATCTTCTTTTTGATTTGGATTTCCTTGATGCCATGTTCACCAGGGTCACCAGCATCCAACCAGTTGTTTGTAGGAGGAGCTCCACCTTTTTGCATTAATTGGCAGAATTGTTTGCTGATGTGCTGCATCATTGGAAAGCCAATAAGATTGGTTCCATTAGTATTAATGGATAAGGGAGTGATTTGTTTTTTATTGTATCCCAGTGCCCATCTGAGGTAGTCTCTCCTCCAGCAGTGTTGTTGTGCTAAGAAACATTTGGCTCTTCTGATGGATATATATTCTGCAAGAGACTTTTGCTTGATTTTGTAGAGATTTTTAAAGAAGATAATTTTTTCTGTATTTGTGAAATTTTGCTGTGATGCTTGAAGTTGTATATTAATGTCTGTTAGGTCATTTAGAAAGCCATTAGGTCCTTTGATTTTCCTGATGTGGTGATTTAAAATGGACTGAAGTATTCCAATGAAGGAAAACCAGCCCTCCTCAGCAGGAAGGGAAAGAATGTTTATTTTCTGGAAAAGGATGTATGCCTCAGACACTATCGCTTCGGTCATATTTGATTGGGTGATCATGTGCATGGTTTTACCAGGTTCATCAATAGGTGTAGGGATTGAAATAGGTGTAAGTTGAAAGATTAGAGCCATATGATCAGAGAAAGCAACAGGGGCCAAGGCTGCATCAAGGTTGAATTGGAGGTCTGGTGTGTAGAAAACCAAATCAATCAGGGACTTTTTAGCTTTAGTATAGAAAGAGTAGGCTTCAGGACAGAAGAAACCATCTCCACACATTAATCTGTGATTTATTAGATGTAAAAATCTCTTGTTGAAGTCATTGTATGTGGTGTTAAAGTCTCCCAGAAGAATAGTAGGGGAGGCTCTGTTAGCATTGATGGTATTTAGGATATGGATTATTTTTAGATATTGAGAGGTGTCTTTGGCTGTATATATAAGCTATGATGATCGTATAACCCCAATAGTCTATTTCTATGACAATAATATTGGCATCTAGGAATAGAATGCTAAAACTGTTTGGTGATGTTGACTTGTTGAGAAGAATACCGACCACCTGAAGCAGAATGGCCTATGGAAAATCTAGTAAATCCGAGAGCTGAGAGAAGAGATAATATTTTATGATCAGTCTTATGGTGATATTTAGTTTCACCCATAAGAAGTATATGAGGGGAGAAGAGTAAGATCCAGTTTTTGATAGCTAGAACTCTATCAATTGAGTTGATGCCATGAATGTTAATGCCAGCAATTTTGCAGAACATGATAGATTAATCCAAACCGTCCTCAGCAAAGTGTACCAAGTCAATGTGGGACATCTCCATGTTAATGAGTTCTGATGTTGTTTGGAAATCAGAGTCTTGTGATTGAACTTGTGGATGGATTGGTGATATATTTGTTGGTTGAGGAAATGCATCCATGAAGTCTTCGGTGTCTGATGAAGTAGTGTAATCTGTCTGAGACTCGTCAGATGAATCAATGGTATCGATGGTTATTGGATCCATGGTTTTCCTCTTTTTTTCTATGGATTTGCGAAGCTTTGTGCTGGATATATCTGAAATTTGTTTGCTATCGGGTGGTGGTGAATAATGTATTGGATGGGAGCTGCCATCATCAGAGCTTGATTTGTCTGAGCGAATTGATTTTCTTTTAATTTTCTTATTTGTATTTTGGGTATTTGTTGTGTTGGTTTTTTGGGGGTTTTTAAGTTTAATAGTGTTGTTTTCTTTCCTGTTCTTTTGACTGTTCTTTTGATGAAAGTGTTTTTTTTTATTGTTATAAGAATTTGGTTTAAATTTTAGACCCAAGTCATTTTCGGTTTGCTGTAACTGTTGTGAAACATTAATTATGCTGACTTTCAGGTTGAGTGTTTGATAAGTCTTTTCATCTGGATGGTTAATTATTGCAGACGTTGAAGAATTGCGGACAGTTTGTAGATCACTTTGTTTAGGTTTGTTAGACTTAGCTGGCCCGAATGATGATGCATCATTGGTTTTAAGCTGGGTGGGAGTTGTTATTGATGAATTGTTTTAAAATTTTTTAAGTGTATTTTCTTCATCACCTGGGTTTTCCTTGCTCTCGTTAGATGGTTTGGTCATATTGTCTTCTTTTGTAGAAAGAGTTTGGCCTAGCATTGTTTCTCGGGGATTAGTACAATATGTATCGTATGAATGATCTTGAGTATTATTGGTTTGAGAGATTAGTTTAGTAGCAGTATATGTTATTGCTTGGTTCTCTGATTCACGACTATTAGTGTAGAGGTTGGTGTTTGTACTTTCTTGAAGATTTTCATTTTGAAAGATAGGTTTGGATGTGAAAGGGTTTGTTGGAGGATTTATTTGAATCAGATTGTCTGGGTTTGTGAGGTTGCTGTTTGAATTAGTCCCATGTTGTGATTGTCTATTTAAGGATGTGATAGCCATATTAATAGGTCTACCAGGGCATCTGTGAACTTTATTCTTTTTAATACCACAATGTGTGCATATTCTTGCTGCACAATCTTTAATAAGGTGTGTTCTTTGAAGACAGAAGAAACATTGTGGCTGTACTCCCCTGAAGGTCAAAACCATAGGAGAGCCTCTTGCAGTAATAATAGTGGGTATGTCAGTGGGTATAATGTTTTTCTTTAATGTAAGTGTGAAGATAGCTGTATTGGACAGGATTTGATCTTCGAAGTGAGGGTTTAATAGGTGTTTAAATTTGCTAACTGGACCATAATTAATAAGGATGTCTTGTAGTTCTTGTTCTTTCAAGTGGGCGAGGCAGTTTTGAATTCTGCCGGATAGTGTAACTGGACAGTTCATATCTATGGAGCATAGTATATAATTTTCCAACTCAACGATAACATAGTGGTCATTGGGATGATTAAGGATCATGTGAATGCCTCTGCCTAATTGATTTTGATTGATTAGACTGTATAGTTGTTCTAGAGGGAACTTATATAATGCACCTTGTTGATTTGTTATGGCTAAGATTAACGACTTATCACTGTAGTAGTTTGTGAACGATTTATACAGAGTGTTGGGAATCGTTTTGTTGAAATCATTATTTATTTTTAGGAGCATGTCATCATTAAGATCGTTTATATTAAATGAGACATTTTCCAGAGTGTGTGATTCTTGTTCTGTGTCTAATTCTGAGATATTCAAATATAGTTCATTGAAATTATCAGCCTTAATATTTTCGGAGATGCTCTCAAAATTTTTAGACCTTACGATATTTGCGTACGTAGAGGAATTTTTCAATATTGGAATTGAGGAAATTGGTTTAGATTGCAAGTTAGCTGATGTAGCAATGGATTGTTCTGTGCTATAATCTTTGTTTGTTTTGGAATGAGATTTATTAGTTTTAAAATTTATTTCTTCTTTCTGATTTTTAAATTTACTGTTGACAAACTGTAATGTGACAGCGCTGGTTTTGTCGACCTCTGGTGGAAAAGTTTTAACTTTAAAAAATTCGCCGAAATCATCTTGTTGGAAATTTTGTCTATTATTTTCAGATATGGTTTTCAGGGTATTATTGGGCAAAGGAAATTGCTCATTAGAGTCTTCTGAGGGAGCGTAAAGTCTTCTGAGAGGAGATGATTGGTTTTTGCTTGTATTTTTAAGGATTTCAATAGTTTCGCTTGATGAGATATTTATGCTATTGATTATATTAGGGGTAAGTTGAATATTTTCTAAACTTTTGTTGATATTTGCGATGGTGTTTTCATTTGATTTATTGGTTTGTGGGTTTTTATTTGTAGTAGAAGTTAGTTTGATTCTATTTAGATTAGATCTAAGACTATAATATTTACGACAGATGCCTGCATTGCTAGATTGAACTGAGATCGAGGTTAACATTAATTTGAGAGTTATCGATTATATTATCACTTTCCATAATATATAATGATTAAAACCGACTTACCTTGAATAAAAAACGTAAAGGTCAGGGGACAATCGTCCCTGTCTTCTTGAAACTGAATCGCTAAGGGACGCTTTTAATAAGACCAGTTGCAAAGATGGCTGCCAAAAGCAGAAGTCTTTTTTAGAATTAACTTTAAAAATAATTACAATAAAAGCAACAGGAATATATAATTAGCAAGCTTGCCTGTTTTTAATCAAATTGATTAAAACAGATGGTGAAAATACTATTTTACAATCAATTTTATAAACATTAAATAATCTATTTTAAAATATAAATGCATATGTGTTTTAAATAATAATAAAAAAAATTGAGCCTTAGACATTTAATGAAAATGAAGTTGTTTTCCCTTTTTAATTTTAATAATAAAACCATTGAATCGGAAATCAATCCGGCTCAATATATCATCATCAACCATTATCAATACACTGCAGGATGAAGGTCTCTCCAAGTTTAATCCATCTTTTCCGATCTTTAGCTTCTCTTCTCCACATCACCCCTGCACACTTTCTAATTTCATCTATCCATCTCATATGTGGTCTCTTTCTGGGTCTTTTACAATCTCTTGGAATCCAGTTTAAAATTTCAATTGTCCATCTATTATCATCTCTTCTAGCAATATGTCCAGCCCAACTCCACTTCAATCTTTTAATTTTTTCAATGAGGTCAGTAACACCTGTTTGTTCTCTTACCCATACATTGCGTTTTCGATCTCTTCTTGTTACTCCCAACATGCATCTCTCCATACTTCTTTGAGTGATCTGAAGTCTCTGCATTGCTCTTCTATTAAGTGTCCAAGTCTCAGATCCATAAGTAAGAACTGGTAAAACACATTTGTTAAAAACCTTCCTTTTCAAACACATAGGCATATTTCCTTTTAGTATCAAGTTATTTCTACCAAAAGCACTCCAACCAAGTTTAATTCTATGATTAATTTCTACCATTATGTTTCCATCTGTATTAATAATGTGACCAAGGTTTTTGTAACTGTTAACTTCTTCTAATTCATCATAATCAATCTTTATTTTCATATTTTGAGCAAATCAATTAAACATTACTTTAGTCTTTTTAACATTTATCTTTAGTCCTACTTTCCTACTTTCATCTGATAATTCCTGCAACATATCCTGCAGCTCTGAAGCATTATTTGCAAAAACAACTACATCATCTGCGAAATCTAAATGACTTAAATAATCTCCATTTACTTTCGCTCCTTTAGTTTCCCATTTTAATCCACAAAATACTTCTTGCAGCACTGCTGTAAAAAAGTTTTGGAGATATGGAGTCACCTTGTCTTACACTTTTCTCAATGTTGACTTTCACAGTATCATTATGTAATCTAATTGTTGCTGTTGCATTTTTATAAATTTTCTTCAAAATATGACAATATCCTGGATCTATACCTTGATCCAATGCTTTAATCACTGACGGAATGTTTATAGAATCAAATGCCTTTTCATAATCTACAAATCCAAAACATAATGACAACTCATATTCATTCATCCTTTCTATAACTTCTCTCAACACCTGGATATGATCTACTGTGCTAAAACCACTTTTAAATCAAGCTTGTTCTCTTGGTTGGTGGAAATCCAATGTTCTCTGTAGACGAATTGTAATTATCTTGGTAAAAATTTTATATAAAACTGATAAAAGGCTGAGGTCTGTAATTTCTAATATCTTCTTTATCACCTTTTTTAAATATTAATATTATTACTGCATTCTTCCAATCATCTGGTACATCTTTATCATTTCTTTATCTATTTCTTCACCTACTTCATTTAATATATCAATTATAATTCCATCATTACCTGGAGCCTTTCCTTTCTTCATACATTTAATTGCATGTCTCACTTCTTCATTTAAAATTCTGGGCAATTCAGAAGATGTAATAGATATAGGAGGTACTTGTTCTTTACTACTATACAATTCTTGATAAAAATCTTCTACCAATTTCATGCTGTCACCTCTCTTTTTGGTAACAATTCCCTCTTTTTTTCTTATTGCAGATATAAATTTCCTACCAATAACAATATGTTGTTTTACATTCTTAAGACTTTTATTTTCTTCTACAGCTTTCCTTGCTAGTTCACAGATATACTTTCTTATATCATTTTCAACTCTTTTCCGCACCATTTTACAAAATTCGAGATATTCTATCCTTTTTTATGCATAATTTTTATATATCTTTATATTCCTTCTTTTCTTCATAAATTCTCTAGTCTTAGTAGAAATTTTATTGGTCAATTTCTGCTTTTTTCTACCAACTATTTTTGCTGCAGTTTTTAAAAGTGTATCAGTTATTTTCATATTAATTTCATTCAAATCTGAATCATGTTCAAAATCTACTAATACTTGAAACCGATTTGTAAGTTCTAATTTAAATTCATTAGAATGTTTCTGAAGATTAGGAATATCAACTGTAAATATTGTTTTTCTTAATAATTTTTGTCTCTCTAGTTTTTCATTAACATGTATCTTACACCTTACTAATCGATGATCACTTCCTGTGTTAAATTTATTAAGAACATTACAATCTTGAAATATGTATTTTCTGTTAGTCAAAATATAATCCAATTCTGCTGTACCTTCATTTGGATGCTTCCATGTCCATTTCCTTTTAACATTTTTTCTCAAAAAATGAATTCATAATATAAAGTTTTTCTTTTTCTGCAAACTCCACAAGTCTATGTCCTCTCTCATTTCTATTACCATAACCAAAATTACCTACAACACTTTCATCTTTCATTTGTTTACCAATTCTAGCATTAAAGTCTCCCATAACAATTTTAAAATGTTGTTTACTCTGATCAAAAGCATTTTGTACATCCATATAAAAATCTTCTACTACTTCATCACTATGAGAACTTGTTGGGGCATAAACCTGAATTATCTGCATTTGGTATCTGCTATTAAGTTGTATAACTAATCTTGCCACTCTGTCTGATACACCATCAATCTCCACAATATTGTTCTTCCACTTTTTATTTATAATGAATCCTACTCCACTTGTATTTCCAATATTTGTGCCTTTCCCACTTTTTAAATCAATTGTCTTTTCATCTTTTCTTCTAATTTTACAAAGTCCAATAATGTCCCATTTAATATAAGAAAGTTCTTCTTCTAATTCTTGCAATCTTCCTTCACTTGAAAGTGATCTACAGTTGTAAGTACCTAAATAAAAAGTCGTCATCAAATGGCAGCCTGGGTCTGCAATCAAGGGATTCTTAGCACTCTCCACCTTCGGCCATCAACCGCTGCCTTGGTTGGTGACTTTACAGCCTCCTGGGAATAAGGGCCATGCTTTATTTTTGTCTGTCATAATTGTATATATGTATTGGAAAAATATTTATCATTTACACAAACATTCATTCTGCCTTATCAGGCACTGAGAAGAAAGACCATGGTGTTTCTCGATCTTAAACTCAGAGGTAAAAAGCCAATAAACTCACCATGCTGGCTAATGTGTGTCAGTGAGCAGCCCATCCATGTTCGTATGTGAATAATCATATAGTAATAACAGCTGCAACGACAAGAACGTATGGAGTGGACATTAGGAATTTGCCCTGCTTGGTTCCTTTAAGGCCTCCAAGAGGAATCAAAGGGTCTCCTTTCAGTTAATAGCAAACTCCTTTCTGAAGCCTCAATATATATATATATATATATATATATATATATATATATATATATAATCAGAATAAGTATATTCTGTTACATTTCTTTCAAATAAAAGTGGAAAAAATATAAAATCACCCTCAAGTAGAAATATATATATATATATAAAGAGAAGTTAATAATTTTATTTGGTACTCATATTTTAGCTAAAGATGGCACTCTATGGTATGGTTTTGTTGTGCTACAGAATGCAGGCCGTTATGTCATGTCATGCTCAGTACAGCATGTGTGTCGCTAAGCAGCAAATACATTTTCTAAATTCGCACAATTTATAAAATAATTAAGGCTTGATGAGAGAGTTTGTATTTGAATTGTATTGAAATGTTGTTTTCATTGGATTTTTATTTTATTTTAAACTATTGAAATGTTCAGATTTTTTAAAGAAATAATTATAAAACTTTTTACAACATACTGTATTGAAATTTTATTTGGGAAAATGTTAAATATCTATGTTTTTATTGAGTTGCAATTAGGTAACGTGTCAAGTAACGTATTGTTAGTAACATTCCACGAGACAAAGAAAATTCTACCGTCTGTATATTTTTGAAGTAAAAAAGAGTGGTACAAAAAATATCCAGTAAAAAAAGTCCAAATATACAGGTTTTTTTGTAAATTTCATAAAAAGCAAATATTATAAACATGTTTAATAAGTAAAGAGGACATTTGTATGTGTTTGTTGTTGTTTAAAAAAGTTTGAGTTTCTTTCTTTTGTCGGAATACAGTTACAATTTTGAATTTTTTTATTTTAGCATGACAACAGAACACTAACCTTAAAACTAACCCTAACACTAAAACTAACACTAAACCTAACCCTAAACTAACCCTAAAACTAACCCTAAATTAACCCTAAAACTAACCCTAAACTAATCCTAAAACTAACTCTAAAACTAACCCTAAATCTAACTGTAACAACTTTTACTTTTATTACAATTATTATTTTTTAGTTAAACAACAACAAAAAAAAGTCGTAACACAAGTAAAAAAATATCCGATAGAAAATTGATAAAAAAAAAGCCATAACACAATTTAAAAAGTATACGATATAAAAAAACAGGAATCAAATTGTAATTTGTTGATTTTATTTTACATTTATTATTATCATTTAAATTGTATATGTTAATAAAAAATAATATTTAAAAAAGACGATTTTGTTTTGTTTTTATTTTCACATTACAAAAAAGCAATGAAAAATTATTAAAATCAACGGCCCATGAATGTTCATCTTTTATAGTTTTAGCGTGAAAATGGCACCATCCAACATTATCTTTAGCTATAAGACAAGCACCTTTTATTTAAATTGATATATATATAATGCATATAATTCTTTAAAGTTTAAAATCTAAAAAACAAGATTGTTTTAATATAAAAGAACTTTGAAAAAAAAATGCTGTTAATTAGTTCTTTTAATCTCAGAATAAAATGGAAGAAACCTGTTCCACCAGCTGACAAGAAGACATCAGATAACTTATTAGAGAATGCCAGAGCCTAAGAAATGCTGGATGACTCCGCCAAAAAAAGATTGGTAATATTTCTTTTCCATGGAGCTCTGTAAAAATAAATCTTTAATTTAAAATATTATTAATAAATCCTATAAAACTAGCTATCTGTAATGAACATTTATAAAATCATACTTATAAATAATACTTCCCAGTAAACTAAACTATGTAAATATAATTCTTTAATGTGACTTTAAAATAAACTTGTAATTGTAACAGTCTTGCCTATATAAAATAAATATAATTGTAATTTTAAATAACTTCTCTTAAATGCAATAACTGTTATTAGTTATTATTAACTTTTCTAATCTGCATTCATGCCTATTCTATTTTATCTTATCCTATTTTATTAATATGTTACAATATGCCATAATTTAAAACAGAGAAAAATAATTAGTAAACTGAGAGCGAGAGAGAGAGAGAGAGAGAGAAAGAGAGAGAGACAGAGAGAGAGAGAGAGAGATATGCTTAGAAACTCTCCTGTAAATATTTCATGCTATTTTTTTACCAAACTAAATCTCTATTTTGGAATCTGTTGTTATATACAACAGCAGACCCCCATGCACTCATTGTTATACATGTATGTTTAGTTAAGTTAATATATTCTAGCTTATCATTAAGGTTAGCATAATAATAATATGTCTAATTAATTAATAGCAAGGATGATATTTAAAAATGCATGTTAACAATAATTGATTAAGCCCCAAATATGCTTTCTCCTTCTTAGTTTATCAGATAAACTATTCAGATTTTGAGTATTTAAACTAAATTTATTTAATGAAACCTCTTTTAGCATGTTTTAAGTATGCTAATCAGTGAACTAGAATAAGGTAGTTTCATAGAATAAAACTATAGTATTTTGTGCATTAATTTTAACTTTAATAATTAATATTCTTTAGTATGCATTATGAGTGTGTTATTACAATGCCAACATGTGCAATATGTTTAGGCATGCTTTCTTTGTAAATGGGCTTATGGTGAAACACCACCCCATTCTTTACTTCAGAGAGCCACACTTAGAACTGGAACAAGAAGGTCTAGGAACCAAATGTAAACTGCTCCAATATCTCAAACTATGATTCACTTTATGCTATCAAGTCATATGATCCAAGGGAATCAAGAACTTGGTATTGAATCTTGAGACTCCACAATTATTGTTTAGTAATTTAGCAAATTTAAAGCTGCTCTGATATCCCAAACTAAAGTTCACATTATTCTCACAAGTTGTATGGTCCAAGGGAACTGAGTACTTGGTACTAAATATCGTGACTAATTACACATTCATAAACAATTTTTGTTTATTAATTTAGCACTGTAGTATTGGAAGCTTCGTTACAATCACTATGTCATTCCACCTTAATATTATTATGCAGTTGAGCATTAATCTGAATTTCTAGTCTTGTTTATTTAAATAGTTTGCATAGGGGGTGTATTTATTGCTCACTATATATTCTAATAAGAGTCATCTATATTTTATCATTCATCATCCTTGTAAGATTTATCTTCTCATAGCAAACTGAGAATAGATGGCATAGCATACCTATAGACATGAATATTAATTGCAGATACTAAATTATATTAAATCTCAATATTAAATTATTAAAAGTGAATCACAAAAGATGAACTGCCTGTAACTAAATTAACTCATTGTTATAACACCTGCATATGTAAAATTAAACTAATATGCATATTTTTGTTTTATATTATTTAATTTACTTAATTTAATTATTAAAGAAATTTAAATTGTAATTCTGTTTCATGCGTCTCTCCTAAACTACTGCAAATCACTCCAAATCAATCTAAAGTTAGTATTAGCATACTAAATTTTATATATTCATTATTTAGCCATAAGTGTGTTTAGTCAATACTATTAGTGTTTATCGATCATTCCTGAGTCTCACCTTTTACCCTGTTCTACTGTCAGCTCACAAATTAAATTGACCAAGTGTAACCTCATCTATGTTATCCAGAGGGTAGTAAATCACTGAACACTGGTGAAGAAGTTGACATATTGTCAGATTTGAGGTCTCAACCATTCATCTGGACCACCTTTGGTATAGTTCACCAGAATTCTGGATTTGTTGCATGACTGTACAAATATGACCATTACAATATGTATTGCAGCATATATATTTTATTTAAATTCAAATCTTTTAAATTATACATTTTATTTTGATAAATGAGCCAATTTGTTATTTTATATTAAAAATGGCATGTATATGTGTTAACTTCACATATTACCAAGATACATATATAATGAAATATTACTTTAAAGTTTCTAATAATTATTAATTTTTTAATTAAAATAGTCATAAACAAAAATGATGCCACTGCTTATCTGTGTTAATATAAGGAGTGAATGAAGTTTTAAATCTTATTTTTGCAGTAATATTTTTCTAAAATAAATTCTACAAAAAACAAACAATGAAGTGAAACTATTACCAAGTTTTTTGGGAATTGAAATGACCCAAATTAAATTAAAAATATCAGGTTTAAAATTCAAACAAAAGTTTAAATCAATTTTGTACCTTAAAAAAACATCTCAACAATATTATCATTAAAAATATGTATATTTTTAGTAAGGATTGATTGCAAGGCTAAAAGCTTTTAAACTATTTTACAAAAAAAAAAAAAATTCTTCACAGAAAAAAAAAATGAAGAGAATTCAAAGTGGGGCAGAAAAGTGAAAAAAGTGAAAAAAAAAACTGTGGAAATTGCTAAAAGTCAAATAAATTCATTGCATATTTTTTTAAAAGTTAATACAGAGACAGAGTTGCCATAGACATTTATGTCGGATAATTCAGAATGGCATATGTTTGAAACTTCTAAAGAAGAGAAAGAAAAAGAACAAGTTGAGAATCAAGAGGTTGAAATTGCTAATGAAAACCGAAATTGCAAAAATGTAGAAGATAGAGATAGTCCAAAAAGTTGTTTAGATATAATCATCAAAGTAATAAATAACATAGCTTTATGGCCAACAATATTAACAGATGCTATTATTGATCATATTCTTAATAACAAACCAACAATATCAGGAATGCAGAGAATTTCAAATCAATGTATAAAGACAAAGATGAAGTGTATTAAAGAGGACATTCTTATGATCATTTCTACAGAAAGAAATCAAATGGAATTATGGAAAAGAGAAATTGGTTAATATTTTCAGAAACAAGCAACAGTGTTTACTGCTATCCTTGCAAACTCTTTTCAACAATAAAGCCTAAATGAATAACTGGTTTACAAATTTGGAGATTAATAACTGTTATTTTATCAGACCATGAAGTTTTAAAAGAAGACATGTCAGCCATGTGTAGTATGTATAAAAGATTAACAAAATTCAACAGAATTGATACTCATTATTACAGGAAAAGGAAAAAGAAGAATGTTACTGCAGAGAAGTGTTGATAATAATTGTATCAACAATAAATTTGTTGAGTCACTTAGTATGAGAGCAAAGATTCCAGTAGGAAAGGAAATTATTTAACTAGCTTGGAATACCTATGCAAATATAATGAGTTTTTAAAGTTACATCTACAAAAATATGACAACCAAGGATGACAAAATGTAAACTATTTATCTCATATTATTTGTGATGAATTTGTAGGTCTTATTGAAAATCAAGTAAGGGTGGAAATAATGGAAGAAATCAAATCTGTGAGTTATTATGGTATAATTGTTGATTCCACTCACAATGTTTTACATATCAATCAAGTAACTTTTATGGTGAAATATGTTTCATCCCATGGTAATATAACGGAAAGATTTGTGGAATTCATTCTCATAGATAAACACACATCTTCATATTTGGAACAAGAAGTTTTGCAAATTTTAATAAAGTTAGGAGTAAATTTTAAAAACTGTCAAGGAAAATCATTTGATGATGCTTCTAACATGTCACAAAAGTACTCAAGCTTGCAAGCATATATTAAAGAACGTAGGCCAAGTGTGTTTTTTATTCCATGTGCTAATCATTCCTTAAATTTAATTGGACATTTCATTAAGTTATAGTGCTGCAATTGAATATTTTATGTTTGCAGAATTTATTCACATTTTTTTGCATCAACCCATCATTGGAAAATTTTAACCTGTAATCTAGAAATGTGTAAACATTCTGTCACAGTCAAAAGACTTTCTAATACAAGATAGTCAGCAAGAGCAGATGCTAGCTATAAAACATGGTTTTACCCATGTAAAAGAGGCTTTAACTGAAATTTGTAATTCAGAAGAAAAAAATTATCATAGTGGACGAAATTTCACTCTGAAGGAAAAGGAAAAATATGAAACCATTCTGATGACAGTGATTTGGATACTATTTTACAAAGAATAAATGTTACTAATAAATCACTGCAATCAGCGGAGTGCAAACTATTGAAAGGATCTATCCTACTGAAGTCATTAGAACATTTTATCAATAATTTCAGAGAAGAATTTGAAAAAGTGGCAGATTTATCATGACTATCATTTAATGTAGAAGATAGACAAATTTGCTGACAACAAAAGAGAAAAATGGTTTTTGATGAAAACAAAAAAAAAAGTTAGACATGAATTTACAATAAGAGAAAATTTCACAGTCAATTCATTTTATATCATTTGTGATAACACCAAGGCAGAACTGTCTCAAAGAACACAGATGTATGAAGTTATTATAAAGCCTTTTCAAATATTTTTTGATTGGAATTTATCAATATAAGGAAAAAAGAATGTTACAAAAAGTTTAAGGATATTTACAAAAATGACATTTATGTTTGTAATTTTGAAGATCAATTTGACCATTTTTTAATATTTCTAAAAGAAAATGAGGTACCATAAAAACCACATCAGACATCTATTCAGCCCCAAAACAAATGTCTTACACATTTCAAAATGCTGAAATATTATTGAAAATTCTTTTAACAGTTCCCTTATCTAATGGATCAGGAGAAAGATAGCTTTGTGTTTTAAAGCATGCAAAAAATATTTAAGGAGTACTATGGGAGAAGAAAAGTTAAACAATATGGCCATTCTGTATATAGAGCAGGAACTTTTAAGTTTAATTGACACAGCAGAAATAATTAATAAATTTGCAAAAAATAGAGCGAGACGAAATTTATATAAAAATAATTTTTTTAATAAATTTATTTAATGTGTTATGGTATAAAATTTTTGGTTAATTTTCTTTTTTGTTAATAACTTAATGAGAATTTTTTTGAAATTTTTCTTTTCAACTGAGTTTGAGGGCCCCCAAATTTTTACTGCTCAGGGCCTCCATTTGGCTTGATCGGCCTCCATTTGGCTTGATCAGCCTCTGGATACTTTGTAAACTTTAATATGTTTATAAATTTCATTATTTTGTTGTTTATTTGCTTACATATTTATTTACAGTTAATATATACTTGAAATCATGCAGATTGATATCAAGTAGTTAGGTAATTCGTGGCTACATTGTGTAAGAAATTGCGCAATCAAACTGATTATAAAAAAAGCTTCATGTTTCCTGCATTGCTGCTTGTATTAAAGAGAAGTAACATTCTTTTATCTTTTTTTGTTTACTTTTTGAAACAAACATCATAAAACTCATTTGCAAAAATAATATGCAAATTTATAACTCATTACAAAAACAACTTATTATAAAAAAAAAAAAAAACTGTCAAAATGATTCAGTTAAATAACAAGTAATTTAATTTTTTTATTTTTATGATTTTATGGCTGTATATATTTCTTTAATTTTTTCATATAAATATCTTAATATTTTGTGCTGCTAAAATTCACACATATCAATATGTGAATATATAGTGTAACAAATATATGTCATGGAAGCAATATGACACATCAATTTTAGTCTTAATATAACAAATCTGGTTGTAATCAATGCAGGTCAAAGTACTAAAATTCAAAGAGAACCATGAAGAAAGAAAAGAAGCTTAAAAGAAACTAAGATAACTGGTTAAGAAAAACAAAACAAAGTTATCACTGATAATTCTGAATTGAAATGGAAAATTACATCTTGGTGGATTGGCACTTGTAATATGATTGGGCATGTTTAGTGCTTCATTGCTAAATTTTCAATAATGCAATCAAATTCTTCCATAACTTTAAATGTATGTGTGCAGTGTTATTGATTAATTTTATTTTTTATTTCCACTTTGCTGATTAATTTTCATGGTTTTCACTACGATGGATTCATTAGCAACTGTTTTCTTTCTAAAGTTGATTGTTGTTTTTTTTTTAAATTTAACTATGATTTAAATACTTTGCTTAACCTATGACGCAACAGGACCAAACAGGAAGTACTTGTTTTTTAAAACAGAATTAATTTTATTGCACCTGATAATTATTAAAAAAAAAAATTCATTACAACCTATTAAGTTAATTATCATTTATTAACTTACAAATCTAAAAAAAAAAAATAACTTTATAAACAATATATCACTATTATAAAGCAAAATATGACTGAATTTTTATATTTACATTCCAAGCTTTACCTTATTTAACATTTAATTTTATTGAAGAGAGTGTATAGGACTAGATAACTTTATGAAATCTGTAATATTTTATTTGAAATGAGTTGCAGTAATGACAGCAATGTCAAATTATTAAATAATATTATTATTTTATATTTCAAATAATTATATATTGAAGCAGTCAGATCTAAGTTCGATCCAAGCTTCAAAAGATCCCACCTTTAGCCTACTTCAAGCCCTATCACTAACAGTTAATTTCCGAATATAATGGGGCTTTATACGTTCAATACATGCTACTTTCGATTAAAACAGTATTATTTAAACATTTGTTAAAGTCAATTATTTTATATTTAAACTAACTAATATTATTAATAACTTTGTGATAAAATTATTCATGAAAACATATATATTGTAACTGTGTGGATTGTATGTATATATTTATAAATAGTTAAATATATATATATATTGTAACCAGTTGGGTTACATGGTACACCCATATTAATATAGTGTGTGTGTATATATATATATAAAGTAAAGGAAAAGTAGAAATAAACACAGACATAAATTTTTGTAGATGTTTTTCTACATTTCCTGAAATAAAATACTAAGTAAAGGGTTAAATAATAACTCTGATTTAAAATAAAAATTGTTTTATAAATTAAACTTTTAAAAGGTCTGATAAATATTATTTGTAATTCTGATTTTGAAATTTAAATGTAAGCATGTTTTTTTTTTGATAGTTTTTTTTAAAAAATGTCTATTTTTGAAATCTTTAATTAATTTATAATTTTTTATTGTCTAAGTGAAAACATGTATGTTTTCAAAAGGATTAGAGAGATAAAAATAAAATTATGTTTTTAAAAAGGTGTTGTTATCACATCAGATGATTTTATAAAAAGGACTGGCAAAAAATATCAGTCAGTCAGGATAGTGATTTTTGAAGAGAAGAGTCTGGATAATAATTTTTGTAAGAACGGTCAGCTGAAAAGTTGGTTACAATATTTAGTTGCAACATGATGAAGTGCAGCAGTTGGTTGTAATTGACCATAGAATTTGCAGAATAGCTACCAAAAACTGATGTAGCTGAAGGCAAGATAGTAGACTATTTTCCTTAGCAGGAGTTTGAATTTACATGGAGAAAAATGACCCACTTCTTTGTGCTGAAATTCATGGCCTTAGAGTGGATGGTTGCTTGCCTGAAATCTATCAAACCAAGACAGCTGCTTGCCTGGAATAATTTTAGATAGAAATAGACCAACTACAAATCAAGATTTTACATGGATTGCATGCTTTTACCTGATGATGACAACAAACATGGATTATATTTTTCTAATGGACCAAAAGAACCAGCTTGCTAAATAAATAAATAAATATAATATATATATATTGTATCTGCCCCCCATTGCCGGCTTCCATACCGAAAGCCCAGTAAAGTCACGTCCTTTATATCTGGACGCTTTTGCCGTATTCCTATGGTGACATTCTCGTGTTTTGGTTGATGGTTCACTTCTATGAACCTGCTGGGTTCTTGTGTCTGGGGGATTACATAATGTTCTGTGAAGATGATTTCAAACACATATACATGTATGCTTTATTTATTTTATACGTAAATTCGGATTGAATCCAAGTAGTAGGCACCAGGAAAACTTTTATAAGAGTCTGCCACGTATGTGCATAAGCTCACTCAACTATATCACAAAACATGGCCATGCATCACTCCAGTCGGAAGCAAGAAACAAACAGCCAATATCGCCTTTCAAATTACATCGTATATGTGATCTTTCAATCAAGATCAATCAGACTTATCCCACAGAATAAATTAATCAACACTTAATATTAATCTAAGAAAGCATAATAAACATAAATATAATCAAATCCCAACACCAAAAATATCAAATGCATTCATTTATATACAAACAAATTTGATCGCTCCAGCACTCATTCCCTATGATATAAATTTATGTTGAAATTCCAAGCAATTAATAACAAAAAATACTAGTTAAATAAATGTTTTATTTTAATCTGTTTAATAACAATTCATGCAGGTATATGACCGGCAAGCCGAGATAATTGAAATATAGATTTAAAGGTGACTTCACACATATTTTAAAGAATGTTAATCTGTAGACAAACTTATTTGATTAGGTTCTCTAATCGTTCATTAATGGTCATGAGTAACTTTATCAATTTAGCTTAATGTTTTTAATAGTTCTTGTTTTTAAAGTTATTTTACTTTGGCGCATAAATGAGTACGATAATTTAAAGGTAGCTACCTGTGGAATGTAGAAAGACTGTAAGAGGGATCCTGAGTGATGATTTCTTCTTTAACGAAGCATTCTGGCAATTTGCAAGGTCTCAAAAGCGTGTGTGGTCCTTATGTGAAGTTTCTCCGGTGTTACAAGCATCCTGGGGGCAATCAGCTGAGCTGGACGTGGAGGTCCGGCGGTCAAACCGTGAATTTTAGGTTCAGCAATGCATCTCCGTTATATTTCTACACGAAAGTTAGATTTTATTTCTTCTAATTCTAATTTTTTTAATAATAATAATTAAAAGCGCTGTCCGGCCTCTTTGATCCCTTCCTTCTTGCCCTTACACCTTGAATTTTTTTCACCCAATCACTCCCATGCACCTGTGAGTCCCTTCATCTTATAAGTCCATCGAGTATTAACTCAATTCAGTGATTTCTGGGATCGTTTGCACCACTTTAGAATCTAACTCAATTTGACCATTTTTTCAGGTATTGTTTCGCTGGAGACAGAAGTCTGAGTTGTACAATAGCAGTGTACACTTTTTCTCACCTCTGTTTCTAAATTCGGCTTATTTTATCTAGGCGTACCAACGCATATCCTGCCTATTGTTTCAATTTCTCTAATTTTACATTTACTAATTACCCCCATTTAAAGTAATTTTAGATCACTTGGAATTTCAGAACATATTGCAAATTAATTAATTCATTTTCCCCTTTTGTTCAAAATGATTCAAATGATTTAATAAAAATGTCAAACTTGCGTTCAATCATTCATCTTTCTTTATTCAATTAAAAAAATGCAAAAAAAACCTACAACTAATGATTACAGATTTATTCTTAAACAAAAAACAAAATAATAAAAAAAAACTCTTTTACTTTTTTATTTCAATAAATTTGACAGGTACTCTTATATAGCTGCGATCATGCTTTAGAAATGGCTGTTTCTCGTTTATTATTAAAGCAAGACCGCTTTTTTAAAAGTTTTGTTCCTGTCATTCATTTCGTCAATTGAATATATGTTTAATATAACCTCATATGCCTGGGTTCAAATCCCATGTAACGCTATTCCGTTACAATATATATATATATATTGTAACGATATATAAATATGTCATTACATTAATTTAAAATAAAAACTTAAAAGTTCGCAAATAAAAGTAAAAAACTAAACGCTAAAATTAAAAATGTTTGTTATACGTATATACATTCGCACAGATGCTAAACTTTAAAAATATTTTTTTTAATAAATAAAAAAAGGTATTTGAATGTATTTTTTATAAAAAAAGATTTATAAAAATATTTTAATAAAAAAATAACGTAAGTTAAAATAAAAACAGGTATTAATTAATTCCTGTAATCTATAAATGGAAATGATTGTTTATTAATTATCTAAAAGCTGTTTAATTAAAAAGTCAGATGGAAAGTTAGATAAGAGAAGAAAGGGATTTTAGCTTGACCAATGGAAGCCAAATAAAGGCCCGGACCATAATGAAAAAACAGAACAGTGACGTTTTTGTTCATGGAATCCATAGGAGGACTATAAAAAGAAAAAAATATTGAGTTCCGCAGAGAGCTTTTTCCAATTTGATTTTGGTGAGTCTGGCGACAAGACGCACTTGTCATCCTCACTCACTTATTTTAAAAATGCAAAGACTGTGATACCAGAACAGAACCAGCAAATGCTACCTCCAAAATGTCAGTCTGGTCTTCCAGGAAAGTCTCCATGGGAATTGCCAACGGGAACATGGACTCTTATACCGTAAGCAATAGAACTGAACAGTTGTTAAAATCATAACATTAATTAAGAACTTTAAAGATTGATAAGTAAATTTAAATTTTATAAAAAGAACTTTTCTCGGACTTATGTGTCAACTCAATTGATAATGAAAAATTTTATATATCTTTGCGTTTGATAAAAAAAATCATTTCCATTTATTATTTATTGTATTGATATTTATTGTTTAAATTTTAAATGAGGAAATTTCAGGTTGGGTATAGACATTGCATAGATTCGTTAGCGGTTGATAATGTTGTGGTTTTCACATTAGATTGAAATATATGTCAACGATATCACTGCAAGCATCTTACGATGAATGCTAATGGGATTTGAATATTCCCTATGCAAGTGACGTTTATCGATGACTTTGTATTTTGATCGGTTGTGTTTAATTTGGAATGTTTTTGACCATGGAATCTGTGCAGCTGATCTGTACTCAACATTTTAAAACAAATTTTATAAAATTCATTTGTGCGAACGTATCTAAATGTTAAACTTAAGTCGGGCGTGAATGGCTATATAGATTTGTAAAGTTATATTAGGGGAGGGTAATCTTAGGTTATTTGTGTCATTGTTGAATTGGGTCAATGGATTGGATGTATTTGTGTAATTAGTAGATGTAGTATGAGTTTCGCTACGTGCAGAATCGCTGTATACACCGCACCAACCCTTTACCTATGGATGGGATTGTAAGTCGGCCAACAGGATCGCGGTCCCTTCCTATGGAGTTTTTATTTTATTGTTCTTCTTGCTATACAGACGTCATATTCCTGTATTAGACAAGAGTCAATGTTTTCTCAAGCTATATTGTTCAGATGTCCATTCCTGACAGCATCATATCTTTGTGCTGTTGTATTATCATGCTACATTGAATACATAAATGTATCGGATGGATTGATGCCAGTTTGATTGCGAATTTTAGCCTAAGGTTAAATAGGGATAGAATGTTTTATTTTCAAATGCAGATCTATGTAGTCTATTCATACTTGACAATCTAAATAAAAAAAATTAAAAATCATTGAAATTTATGTAAATGTAAATTTAAAGAGTAATGAGAATATAAAAATCTAAAAATGTTAAACCTATTTCTCGAGTTTAGAATGATTTTATATGTGCGTAAATAAATATTTTATGTGTTAATTTCTGGCAGTGGCTTTTATTCTTTTATATTTAAGATATAAAATTAAGTTATATTTTATTATCTCTGCTACTCACTGAGCTAGTGACTTGGGCTAACGACCGGAATCAAAAATTAAGAAAAAATTTTTTTTTTGTTTTTTGACTTGCGTATCTGCCTACTTTATAAATTTTTCTAGGTTCAAATGCCTAGATGGCGCCCTGTAGTGCAGTTTACGTTAAGTCGCTTTCTCCGGATCGTTACAATATATATGCTGACTATCTAAAGGAAGAGAAGACCAGATAAACATATATACAGCTTTGGTGAGTAGAGTTATATATAATAACAAAATTTTAAATAATTTCTTTAGTAAATGACATTTTAAAAGTGATGTGTAACTTTGTACTTTTCATGTTTATGGTGGGTGTATAGTTGAGCAGGACTGCATGGATGCAGTGTGTTCATGATGCTCTGAAGTATAGACTCAGCACTGTCTATACCTAGATGTTGAGCTCCCAGGGTAGTCCAGCGGTGTATATGTAGGCTTCGTGGATAGGCCTTGGTCTCATAAATAGATCTCATCTAAAACCCCTAAGACCCATAAGAGATGAGCAGGGCTGGATCAGTGCTTGATATTTTTTCTGGATACTATTCCTTGTGGATGATCTGTCTAGGTACTTAGAAGGGGCAATGCTTAAAAATGAGGTATTTTCTCACATCATGGGGCATTGTGTACTTAGTCCATGCTTGGCTATCTACTTATCATGGCATGAAGAGCTGCAGTTCACATATTCACTTTTCCTCTCTCACCTTGCCTACTTCATCCACATTAACTAATTAAGCAGAAAGACATTTTGAAATTTATATTTTCTTAATTCTATAAAACAATTTTATCTTTCGTTTATTGAAAAAAAAAAGACATTTTAAATCATTCAACAATTATCTGTCAAAAATTTGATAGTACTTGTTTCAAAGAAAAAAGAGACTATTCAGCAAAGAGAATTAAATTGTGAGAATAATCTGTAATAATTTTATTGTGATAAATACTAATGTTATGTAGATAAATTAATATATCACATGTCTGTGCAAATTATATATATATACATGTCTGTGCAAATATATATATATATATATATATATATATATATATATATGCATTTCAGTAAACCTACTATGTAAATGTATTTCATTTAACTGAAACTATAATCATTTATTGTATTTTTATATAATTTAAGATTTTGATAATTATTTTGTAGCAAGTCAAATAGGTTATTTCATGCACACTCATGTATATGTGCGTATGTTGTCAATTATAACACATGTAAATTTTGATCTTTTTTGTTGTTATTGAATGTCAATTGAAATAGATTAATTGTATAATGGAAATTGTGTGACTGTGTGCACATATATGTAAATCCATGTAACAATTTAAATTTTGAATAGTAATTAGGTAAATTGCAATGTGATTATTTGAAATTTTGTATTGTAATCCAAATTAGAAAGTTTATATGTGTGTAATTTTATTTTTGTAAGACCTTAATTTTTTTTGTTAATAATAAACTTATTTAATTGTTAAAATTGTTTCCATCATCTCTTGGTAACATACAGTCATAGAGCTTATGTTGTCTGAGCTAGATTCATGCTTGGGATGAATATATGAATGGGGATGCATATTTAGTGCTTTTAGGGCATCCAGCGATGATCATTCATGATCATCCTGGTTGGTGCAAAAGAAGATACTCTTTAAAGCCATGCACTATTATTTTATATTTTAGTTGCCTTATTTAAAAGTTAAGTTTATAGTTGGCCAGCACAAGTGGCCTGAGCATTGATGATGATCAGCATGTTTTAAATGTCACAGCATTATTGTTTGATTCCTATGTATTCTGATATATGAGCACTTAGTTTGTGCCTCTAAACTAATGGTTAAATAATTGCCCAAGGTGTCAAAGGTTCAATAGTTACTCTGGTCTACAGAAGACCCACTTCTGATCCAGACACAGGGTTGACTGTTGATTTTCTTTTTTATTGTTCACATCCAGCTACAAGATTGACTGTTGATATATTGTACTGATTTGATGTTTTCCCATCAAAGATGATGATGGATGGTTATTTCTCTTGAGGATTTACTTGTATGTTTTTTAAATGATAATGCTGGTTATATATGGTTGATTTATAGTTAATAATAGTTGCACTTAGGAATGACTGGATGATCTCTCAAAAGATTCTCTAATCTCATTTTATTATTAAATATCTCATTATTTATATATATAATATTATAAATTATTGTATTTTATTTGCTTGGGGTTGATGATAATTTCCCATCACCCCTTCTTCTTTTTCATTACCACTTTGATACACCCCCCATCCCTTTACAATATATTCATTATAAAGTTTCATTACATTGGAATGTTTTATTTTTACTTTTACAAGTTTGTTCAAATTTCTGTGATTAAAAGCTACATTTTTTCGATAAGCTTTCCGATTATCCTTTCCCAAAGACAATGGGGAATTTTTATTAATTAGTAAAAAGTAATTTAAAATGTAAGGACGGCTCTCAATTAAAACATTTATTCAGATTTACAAATTTATTTTCTAATTAGAAAATGAATTCAAAGTTAATGGATTTGAAAGTTTTATTGAAGGAATGTATCTGAAATCAATTAACAAAATGTTTAACTTTTGATACTGTAAAAAGCTTTAGCCTGATGGCATCAAGAGTCAGAAATGGACAGGAAACCAAAGGACAGGTAAAAATAGCCTGGAAAAGTTTCAAGAAAGGAGAAGCCATATTTTTTTAAGTAGTGCTATCTGAAGCTATGTCAATCTAAATTATGAATTTTTATAGTGTTTTCAGCATGGTTCATGACTAACTTTGGAGATCTGATTGCTGGGCCCTGAAGTTCCCAGAAAATCTTCAAATGTAGCTGCAAAATTGAAACTTGTCCATACCAATTGTGAGCTGCCGAAATATTAAAGTGATCAATCCAAAAATGCTATTCATATAAGTTAAATGCATGCCTATGTTTCAACCCAACCAACTCTGCCATGTTAATTAAGGAACAAACCATGAAAGAAATAGTAATATCTTTCTTTAATGAACCACAACTTTCTGGCCAGTTTCTGAACTTTAATTTAAATCACCTTTTAGATTAACTACTGTTAAAATTCCTTCTTGCTTTATAATGTCTTAATTTGTATAGTAATTCTCTATTTTTATCTGTAGTCTTTAAAATTCTGTTAACTTTCCTTTTCTTATGATGGCAGTTCATTTAACTAACTTTATTATATATATATATATATATATATATATATATATATATATATATATATATATATATATATATATATTGAATGATTATTAATATCATTTATTTTTGATTATATGCCAATAATATTTCAACTCGATAATAATCTCTTTTGTTACACTTACCTTATGAAAATAATATTGTATTAAGTTTTATAGTTTAACTTTTGCCCACTAGAACTAATTTAATAGGGTTCTACCAAGTATCAAGTTGAAGGGTTTATTAAATGTTTGCCATTTTTACTAATGGTTGATAATGACTACTAGCTCATTTTCTAACCTATGCTCCTGGCCATTTTATTAAGTTTACCAATATTTATTTATTCATATTAATAATGTTAACATGTTTTATTAAAGGTTGGTAAAGGAAATTAAATCAATATATTCTGATTTGAATTTTGTATTTTATATTAATATTCAGGGAGGGCATGATATTTGGGGTATGATTAGTATAATTATATAATTGCGTTTAAGCACATTTATTTTAAGCATGTTTGATTTTAATCTAACATGATCAGGTCAGTATGTAGAGCATTCCTTATAAAATTTAGGCTTTCTTAATTAAATATGATGATCAATGAATCATCGCTTTCCAAATGTTGCTGACATGAGCCATCTTCTGCTTCATAGGCTTATCATCAGTGATCTTATTATTAATTGAAATACATAAAAAGAAATCACTTCCTCCCTCACTCATTATTATATTGGAAACACCAAAGGTTCACGGCTATGTCCTGGCCTGGCTTTCCTTATGTTCCACAAATCTTTTATAGGGCAATAAAGACTTGTAAATTACAAGCCACTCTTCCACTTTTTAAATCCCTGACAAGCCATTATATTTCATATTTGTTCTTAATGCTTGTAAGTCATCAGTACCCTTTACTTCTCAGTTCCAATAAATCCCCACTCTCACGCTCATAATTCATAATGAATTGATTTTATTAACATCAAACAATTTCATATTCATCGATAATTAAATAAGTTCTTTGTTAAATATTAAAGTTATGCCCTAAATACTTATCATGCTTTTCATGAGTTGATTTATGGATGTGTGAAAATGAATTTTACATCTTTCATTTTTAAAATTAAAATTAAAGTTTCTTCTCAAGCCAAATATTTTTATTTACCTTTGTTACTTGGTGGGGCATATACATATATATTTCTCCCATAATTATTGGCATATGAGCACGACTGCCATTACTTATTGTAAATTGTAACTCCCATTCTTAAAGACTAGAAGTAATATATATATATATATATATATATATATATATATTGAACTGACTTCAAATCTGTGCATTCGAAACACCGGCCACTTAGGCAGAGAAGAACATACTCGGAGAGTATATATGCCCAAACGATAGCTATAAAGTATATAACTAGCATTACATTTCCAGGACATAGCTTCTTCTCGGCTGTTGAGTTCAACACCAAGTTCAAAGCATTTTTTTTGTTTGTGTATAAACACGGGCGCCAGCTATCTATTCAAGGATGAATAAATAACACACTTTGAGCAATGGCCACTAACTCAATGCCTAAATCCACGACTAGCTCCGCTGTTTGTAATCACTAATAGATTATACATAATTAGTGGTTAAAAGACTTGATAAAGAATTGTAAAAGGAATTTATAAAAGGAATTGTAAAAGAATTGATAAAAAGAATTGACCGACAAATAAAGTTTAATTTTAAAGACAATTTATTAACTAACATTTATTTACTAAATTTAAACATTTTATAATTCTAATAAAACACACGCATATTTTAAATTAACATTTCTAAATAGTTTAAATATTCCTATAGATTTAATAACAGAAAACTCTAATTTAACTAATAAATATTGATATAATGATCACGCACATATTAACTCATGCACACATAATAATGATAATAAAGGACTACTTAGCATTTGAAATTTAATCACACACATCAATAGTTCATTTATGTATGATATAGAGTTCATATAATTAGACTCTTGAAAGATTTGTACGAATTAATGGAATACAATGGCTATTACAGTATAAACAAAAATAAGCAAATGTTTTACCTAGGATTTTGAATGTAGATGTAGAATTTTGTTTTCTTTGGTGGCTGCTTTCGGTGAGGATGTTTCCATTATGAATGCTTACCAGCCGGCTGGGACGTTTCCTTGCTGAGTTTCCTGATTTTCACGATTATTACTATCGAAGACAAATAGATACTGACGGAGATTTTCTAAGATGTTAAGCTGACATTATTTCACGGGCAGATCTGTTGTTTTCTAGGACATCTGGGCTGGAGATAAACGTGCGTTCCCAAGATCTTCTCAACACTACATTTCGTTTGTTAACTGCTCAATTAATTTCTGAACTGCACTACTCAATTACTTTGTGAACTGACTGTCTCAACTGATTGTCCAATAAAATATTCAGTATTTATACCAATGAAGTGTTTTCATTTCAATATCCTCTGGCAAATATCTGTTGTCGAAATTCTTTATCAATTAATCCTTTGATAAACGTGTTTTGGAAGATTGCTTAATTAGTAATAGCCATGCAGAGATGTTGTTTTATATTTCAATTAATAACCATTGCCATGTTTTTTAATAATAATCTTCTTTAACTTTCATTTATTTATAATAACATTTATTCTATTCTTGACAATCGCACATATATATGCACATTTATTTGTTTTAACATTATTTTTTCTTTAATTAAACTTGAATGAAAAGAGATTTGTATGTTTTAACTTTTTAAATTATATTTTTACGAATACTAATAAAAACTATTTATTTCGTTTTGTAAACCTTTAGTTTCATTTTTCAAACCAAGACTCCCCCTCCCCCCTTTTGATTAATTAATTGTAGCTTTTTTTTATTTCAAAAACTAACGCTAAAAAACTATTTAATTCTTATCTTTTTCAAAAACAAGCTGCAATAAACTCTTCAACATTTAATTTTATGTTATTCTTTTATGAAAGATTACTTTAATAATAATTTTAGATAAAAATTATATGTGCCTATATCAATATAGGTACATTACACTGCCCTTCCTTTTGAGAGTAATATGCGTCATTTTTGACCATTTTATCTCTGACAAGATTAAATCTTAATTTCTTATTCTTTCTAAGTTTTCTTTTTTGGTATCTTTTCCTTTTCCATGCTAAGGGCAATCTCCAATTATGCTTTTCTTCTTTCTATGCCGGTAACATTGCTTACAATGTTCGTCCTGGATAATGACCACAAGGACAAACTAAATTTGTGGCACAGGGATCTTTTATAAACAAAGCTTCGGCTGCCGATTCTCTTGATCGGACTTTGACTAAGAAAAGGTGGCTGCAAATGGCAGGAATTTCAACTGTCCATTTCCGACTTACGCCCTGGAAAACGATTGCCGATTCATTTGATCAGACTTTGACTAAGGAGCTGCAAAGGCAGGAATTTTCAACTGTCCATTTCCGACTTGCGCTTTGGAAAACAAGGTACGAGATATGAGGCTTCTCCGCTGAAAACTGATTTATGACTTACTCTGGTTGTTGCCAGTGCACTTTTTAAAAGAGGAATGATCTCGGCCAATCCGTTGCGGGTACTAGAATTTATCCAGTCGAGAGCTTTAAACTTAATCCTTATCTATCTTATTTCAATACTACCCTCATCCCTTTAGATTCGAACCCTTATATGATCCTAATACAACTTAGATTGACTTTCATTTATATTATTTTTAAATTCATTATGAACATTATTTAAATATTTAGTTTTACGATACTTATTTTAAACCCATACGAACATTATCTCAACATTATTTATTTACACTATCATTTTTAAACAATTACTTTACCTTCTTTATTTACGTGCGTATATTCTAAAAAAAAAACTTTTATTTTATTTAATCTTACAATACTATTCTAAACTCTTACAAATATTATTTATATTACAATATTATTTTTTAAACATTTGTTTACCTTATATATTAACGTACGTGTACTCAGAGAGGAAAAAAAACTGTTTTACTTTATTACAATTCATCATTATACAAATATCTATTTGACTAACTTAATTTTATTCTAGAAATTCTGTTATCTTTTCATTTATTTAAATCTACAACTTTACTTTTATATCATTAATTTGACCCATTTATTTAACTTGATTTTATTGATTTTTATTTATTTGAACTGTTTATTTACGAGCATTTCCTTAATTAATATGTGCATGGAGAAAAAAAAAACCTTTTATTTTGTGAAGCCTCGATTATTATTATTTGACAAAACAATCCATCATTTTAAATAGCGAAATTCTAATTCAGGCTTTTCACCTACGTCAAAATAATTATATTAGACTCATAGTCCATTTCCAGTCCTTTTTGTTTATTTCCTTTACTATTCTGCCCGTTTACTAACTCTTAAACTATGTCCGGTGGCTCCTTTTTTCTTTCTAGAAATTCTATAATATAAACTAACTTTCCTCTCTTATCGGTTCCGCTTTTATATTTTATTGCTTTATCTCTTTCTCTTTCTGTTCTGTTTTCGACTTCATAACTCAGAAAACCTTTATACCTAGACAAACTCCGAATTACTTCAATCTGGGAATATTTTTTTCTACGCTTTCTCTTTGTTTTAAATCTACATCTACAGCGAATGCGAATGTTTACTTTAACTTTTTTAAATTTTTGTAAAAACTTTTCCACACTATCTACTACTTTGAACTTATGTTTTTCTTCTATTTCTTGATCTACATTTGTGTCTACTTTATTTATCACAATGCTATCTGATTCTAATTCAATTTCTATGTCTTTTATCACCTCAACTTCCTTTTCACCTTCCTGACTTTCTTTAATTAAATCTAACTCTATAACTTCTTGGTTCTTCTCTACCTTTACTGTTATCTCACATCTTATTTCTCTTACTTCTGCTCTGAGTTCTTTAATTTATGTTTTAACCTGACTTATTTCTGCCTTCAATTCTGCTTTGAGTTTTTCTTTGAGCTCTTGTTGGCTTTGCTCAAATTTCTGACACAATTCTTGTTTAAAATCTTGCATCATATTCATCATCATTTTCATCATCATTCGCATCTCAGATACTTCTTCTTTCTCTTTTTTCACTAACTGGGGATTTTTAAAATATATTGGGCTTTCTTTCGGATCCATTTTCGAAACTTTCAATTTCAAAGTACTAGCGCTTATGTTAAACTAAATTTAAATACGACTTATTAATTTTTTTTTCTTACTAAGAGGGAAACTCACACTAGCTCCACCCTTTTGTCCTTTTTACTACCCGTTCTTAATGCTTTAACTCTGCCCATAACATCTAATTAACTCTGATTTGATAGCATAAATGTCAAAATCTCTTTTCATTTCGAAAAAAAATTTCGGTCAATTCTTTTTTTTTTTTTAAATTAATACACTTTTACATACGTAATTTAACTTTTTAGATTTTATTTTCAACAAGAACAAAGTATTTAATTAACTGTCATTTATGACAAGTTCGGCCCACGTTGGGTAAAGCCATTTGAACCGACTTCGAATCTGTGCATTTGAAACACCGGCCATTTAGGCAGAGAAGAACATACTCGGAGAGTATGTATGCCCAAACGATAGCTATAAAGTATATAACTAGTGTTACATTTCCAGGACATAGCTCCTTCTCGGCTGTTGAGTTCAACACCAAGTTCAAAGCACTTTTTTTTGTTTGTGTATAAACACGGGCACCAGCTATCTATTCAAGGATGAATAAATAACGCATTTTGAGCAATGGCCACTAACTCAACACCTAAATCCATGACTAGTTCAGCTGTTTGTAATCACTAGTAGATTATACATAATTAGTGATTAAAAGGCTTGATAAAGAATTGTAAAAAGAATTTATAAAAGGAATTGTAAAAGAATTGATAAAAAGAATTGACCGACAAATAAAGTTTAATTTTAAAGACAATTTACTAACTAACATTTATTTACTAAATTTAAACATTTTATAATTCTAATAAAACACACACATATTTTAAATTAATATTTCTAAATAGTTTAAATATTCCTATAGATTTAATAACAGAACACTGTAATTTAACTAATAAATATTGATATAATGATCACGCACATATTAACTCATGCACACATAATAATGATAATAAAGAACTACATAGCATTTGAAATTTAATCACACACATCAATAGTTCATTTATGTATGATATAGAGTTCATATAATTAGACTCTTGAAAGATTCGTTCGAATTAATGGAATGCAATGGCTATTACAGTATAAACGAAAATAAGCAAATGTTTTACCTAGGATTTTGAATGTAGACGTAGAATTTTGTTTTCTTTGGTGGCTGCTTTCGGTGAGGATGTTTCCATTATGAATGCTTGCCAGCCAGATGAGACATTTCCTTGCTGAGTTTCCTGATTTTCACGATTATTACTATCGGAGACAAATAGATACTGACAGAGATTTTCTAAGATGTTAAGCTGACATTATTTCACGGGCAGTTCTGCTGTTTTCTAGGACATCTGGGCTGGAGATAAATGTGCGTTCCCGAGATCTTCTCAACACTGCATTTCGTTTGTTAACTGCTCAATTAATTTCTGAACTGCACTACTCAATTACTTTGTGAACTGACTGTCTCAACTGATTGTCCGATAAAATATTCAGTATTTATACCAATGAAGTGTTTTCTTTTCAATATCCTCTGACAAATATCTGTTGTCGAGATTCTTTATCAATTAATCCTTTGATAAACATGTTTTGGAAGATTGCTTAATTAGTAATAGCCATGCAGAGATGTTGTTTTATATTTTATTTAATAACCATTGCTGTGTTTTTTAATAATAATCTTCTTTAACTTTCATTTATTTATAATAACATTTATTCCATTGTTGACAATCTCACATATATACGCACATATATTAGTTTTAACATTATTTTTTCTTTAATTAAACTTGAATAAAAAGAGATTTGTATGTTTTAACTTTTTAAATTATATTTTTACGAATACTAATAAAAACTATTTATTTCCTTTTGTAAACCTTTAGTTTCATTTTTCAAACCAAGACTCCCTCTCCCCCCTTTTGATTAATTAATTGTAGCTTTTTTTTTATTTCAAAAACTAACGCTAAAAAACTATTTAATTCTTATCTTTTTCGAAAACAAGCTGCAATAAACTCTTCAACATTTAATTTTATGTTTTTCTTTTATGAAAGATTACTTTAATAATAATTTTAGGTAAAAATTATATGTGCCTATATCAGTATAGGTACAATGTTCAAATTGTTTATGATTAATATATATATATATATATATATATATATATATATTAATCATAAACAATTTGAACAAAAATATTTACGTATTATTAAATACTTTATATAACATATTTGGTTTTGAGTTTCTTCATTATTTAATAACTATTTTAATATTAATTCTCGCTGTCTGTATTAGCAACCCAAACATACATATATGATTTGATTTATTCATAAATATCCATTGTCATTAATAGTGTTAGATCAGGGGTCTCAGGAATCATCATCATCCATTGAGCTAGTTTCTTGGCACATAGTCATGTGTCATCAACATATGTTATCCAGTGATTTCATCTGAGCTCATGAGTTGAGGTCGAATTCAGTTTGGTCTTGGATTTAATTCATTGGTTTGACTGGGTTTGAATCTGACCGTGGCTTAGGTTGTTGGTGGTGACCTGTGACCAGTTCAGTGATTATGTTTTTGGCTGCCCAATCATTGGGGCCTTGATTTATTAAATGCCACACCCTGTAGAGAGTGATTATGTTTTTGCAGATTGTTATATGTTTTGAGAAAAGAAAAGTTAAGCAATTTATAACGCTTAGCCATAATGATTTTAACATATTAAAATATCATTTTTTAATTTCTTATATTTAAATATCTCAAAGATTATTTAAACATTCGTTCATTAATAGATACTGTAAGCTATATGAGTAAAACAGTATTGGTAGTGAAAATAATTATTAAAAAAAGTAATAATATGGTTAATATATATATTGTAATGATATATAAATATGTCGTTACATTAATTTAAAATAAAAACTTAAAAGTTCGCAAATAAAAGTAAAAAACTAAACGCTAAAATTAAAATGTTTTTTTAAACGTATATATATTCGCACAGATGCTAAACTTTAAAAATATTTTTTTTTAATAAATAAAAAAAGGTATTTGAATGTATTTTTTTTTTATATAAAAAATGATTTAAATATAAAAATAGTTTAAAAAAGAAATAACGTAAGTAAAAAATAAAAACAGGTATTAATTAATTCCTGTAATCTGTAAATGGAAATGATTGTTTATTAATTATCCAAAAGCTATCTAATTAAAAAGTCAGAGAGTAAATTAGATAAGAGCATAAAGAGATTTTAGCTTGACCAATGGAAGCACCAAGCCTCAGCCCGGACCCGAACGAAAATTTGGATTAGTGACGTCTTTGTTCATTCAATCTGGAGATTTACTATAAAAAGAGAAATATTGAGTTCCAGCATGGTGTGTTTGAGAGTTGTGGTAGGACGCACATACCACACTCTCTAGTTAAAAAAATTATAAAATGAAAAGACTGTGATACAAGAATGGAACCAGCTAATGCTACCTCCAGAACATTATCTTCCAATGGAGATGTCATGGGAATTAAAAAAACAGGAACCTGGACTCTTCTACCGTAAGCTATATTGACATGAACTCTAAATTTAAAAATAACTAAGAACTGTCGTTCAAGCTTATGAACTTCCATCTGACTTTTTTAAGTTTAAAATCAAATTAATAATGTTTAATTTTATATGTTTTCCGATTGATAAAAATCATTTCCATTTTTTTTTTCTTATTGTATAAAGTGTTTATTGTTTAAATTTTAAATGATGAAATTTAGGTTGGGTATAGACGTTGCATAGATTCTTTAGCGGTTGATTATGTTGTGGTTTTCACATTCGATTAGAATATATGGGTCAACGATATCACTGCAGCATCTTACGATGAATGCTAATGGGATTTGTTTATTCCCTATGCAAGTGACGTTTATCGATGACTTTGTATTTTGATCGGTTGTGTTTAATTTGGAATGTTTTTGACCGTGGAATCTGTGCAGCTGATCTATACTCAACATTTTTAAAACAAATTTTATAAAATTCATTTGTGCGAACGTATCTAAATGTTAAATTTAAGTCGGGCATGAATGGCTATATAGTTTGTAAAGTTATATTAAGGGAGGGTAATCTTAGGTTATTCGTTTCGTAGTTGAATTGGCTCAATGGATTGGATATATTTGTGTAATTAGTAGATGTAGTATGAGATCCGCTTTGGGCAGGATTGCATATATATGCCACACACCTTCTGTTTGCCTATGGATGGGTTTGTAAGTCGGCAGAAGACCGCAGTCCATTCCTATGGAGTTTTTTGTTTATTGTTCTACTTGCCAACAGATGTAACATTCCTGTTGGTGGAGAGTCAATGTCTTCTCTAATTCTACTTACTGTTCAGATGTACATTCCTGACAGTATAGGATTTTGTGTTGTCGTATCATGCTACATTGAATACATGAATGTATCAGATGGATTGGCGCCAGTTTGGTTGCGAAATTTGTTGCCTAAGGTTAAATCAGGGAAGAATATTTTCTTTTCAAATGCAGATCTATGTAGTCTATTCATACTTGACTATCTAAATAAAATATTAAACTCATTGAAACTTAGTTAAATGTAAAATTAAAAGTTAATATAAAAATCTAAAATGTTAAATTTATTCCTCAAAATTTAAATGTTATTTTATATGTGCGTAAATAAATATTTTTATGTGTTAATTTCTGGCAGTGGCTTTTATTTGTTGATATTTAAGATATAAATTAAGATATAGATTTTTATCTCTGCGTCTCCACTGAGCTAGTGACTTGGGCTAACGATCGGAATATTTAAATAAAGTGGAATCTTAACAGCGCGTATCTGCCTACTCTATAAATTTTTCTAGGTTTAAATGCCTAGATGGTGCCTTGTAGAGCAGATATCGTAGTTTGCGGTTAGATTCGATCTTCACTTTCATTTCGATCATTATAATTGGCATCCCAAGTGTGGCCTTACCTCAGAGATTGACCCTGAAAAGGGGAATTGATGATGATGAAATTTCTGATCTTTAATAAACACGAGTGCCCTGAGAATTTTAAAAGTGAATCATGCAAATAACATGTTTTTTCTGAAATAAGTACATTTTTGTACTAACGTAAAGTTATAGCCAGATGTTTAATAAACCATTAGTACTTTTGAAAATAAATCATGCCCGTAATATTTTTTCTGAAATTAGTATAAATATATTTGTTGTATTGACGTGGAGTTGCAGTTTGAAGTTTTGTTTAAAAAGTGCTGCCAGTAAGAAAAATTGCACATATGTAGAGATAAATTCGAGGAATAAAAACTAATAAATAAAACGTAATAATAAATCTAAATCATATTTTTTTTTTAAAAAAAAAAGTCTTGTTAAATTAAAATCTAATCGTTCAACTTGCCTAAGTAATAGTTAAAGGTAGGAGAAATGAAACTTGGAAGGGAGGGGGCAGAAATTTAGCTGGTAATAGGGAATCAACAGTCAACTTTTTTTTTTAATCAGTATATTTGTGTGTAATTACTGTTTTGTCTTGTAAAAAAAAAGTTTTGTCCTTTTGAAATTTTCATATATAATCAATTTGTGTAACGTAATTACTAACACTAAGTAAATTCTTTTTTTTTTTTTAATGTTTTTGTTTTTTGAGGAAGTTTACTGATATGTAACGATATATAAATATGTCGTTACATTAATTTAAAATAAAAACTTAAAAGTTCGCAAATAAAAGTAAAAAAACTAAACGCTAAAATTAAAATGTTTGTTAAACGTATATATATTCGCACAGATGCTAAACTTTAAAAATATTTTTTTTTAATAAATAAAAAAAGGTATTTGAATGTATTTTTTTTATATAAAAAAATTTAAATATAAAAATAGTTTAAAAAAGAAATAACGTAAGTAAAAATAAAAACAGGTATTAATTAATTCCTGTAATCTGTAAATGGAAATGATTGTTTATTAATTATCCAAAAGCTGTCTAATTAAAAAGTCAGAGAGTAAATTAGATAAGAGAATAAAGAGATTTTAGCTTGACCAATGGAAGCACCAAGCCTCAGCCCGGACCCGAACGAAAATTTGGATTAGTGACGTCTTTGTTCATTCAATCTGGAGATTTACTATAAAAAGAGAAATATTGAGTTCCAGCGTGGTGTGTTTGAGAGTTGTGGTAGGACGCACATACCACACTCTCTAGTTAAAAAAATTATAAAATGAAAAGACTGTGATACAAGAATGGAACCAGCTAATGCTACCTCCAGAACATTATCTTCCAATGGAGACGTCGCGGGAATTAAAAAACAGGAACCTGGACTCTTCTACCGTAAGCTATATTGACATGAACTCTAAATTTAAAAATAACTAAGAACTTTCGTTCAAGCTTATGAACTTCCATCTGACTTTTTTAAGTTTAAAATCAAATTAATAATGTTTAATTTTATATGTTTTCCGATTGATAAAAATCATTTCCATTTTTTTTTTCTTATTGTATAAAGTGTTTATTGTTTAAATTTTAAATGATGAAATTTAGGTTGGGTATAGACGTTGCATAGATTCTTTAGCGGTTGATTATGTTGTGGTTTTCACATTCGATTAGAATATATGGGTCAACGATATCACTGCAGCATCTTACGATGAATGCTAATGGGATTTGTTTATTCCCTATGCAAGTGACGTTTATCGATGACTTTGTATTTTGATCGGTTGTGTTTAATTTGGAATGTTTTTGACCATGGAATCTGTGCAGCTGATCTATACTCAACATTTTTAAAACAAATTTTATAAAATTCATTTGTGCGAACGTATCTAAATGTTAAATTTAAGTCGGGCGTGAATGGCTATATAGTTTGTAAAGTTATATTAAGGGAGGGTAATCTTAGGTTATTCGTTTCGTAGTTGAATTGGCTCAATGGATTGGATATATTTGTGTAATTAGTAGATGTAGTATGAGATCCGCTTTGGGCAGGATTGCATATATACGCCACACACCTTCTGTTTGCCTATGGATGGGTTTGTAAGTCGGCAGAAGACCGCAGTCCATTCCTATGGAGTTTTTTGTTTATTGTTCTACTTGCCAACAGATGTAACATTCCTGTTGGTGGAGAGTCAATGTCTTCTCTAATTCTACTTACTGTTCAGATGTACATTCCTGACAGTATAGTATTTTGTGTTGTCGTATCATGCTACATTGAATACATGAATGTATCAGATGGATTGGCGCCAGTTTGGTTGCGAAATTTGTTGCCTAAGGTTAAATCAGGGAAGAATATTTTCTTTTCAAATGCAGATCTATGTAGTCTATTCATACTTGACTATCTAAATAAAATATTAAACTCATTGAAACTTAGTTAAATGTAAAATTAAAAGTTAATATAAAAATCTAAAATGTTAAACTTATTCCTCAAAATTTAAATGTTATTTTATATGTGCGTAAATAAATATTTTTATGTGTTAATTTCTGGCAGTGGCTTTTATTTATTGATATTTAAGATATAAATTAAGATATAGATTTTTATCTCTGCGTCTCCGCTGAGCTAGTGACTTGGGCTAACGATCGGAATATTTAAATAAAGTGGAATCTTAACAGCGCGTATCTGCCTACTCTATAAATTTTTCTAGGTTTAAATGCCTAGATGGTGCCTTGTAGAGCAGATATCGTAGTTTGCGGTTAGATTCGATCTTCACTTTCATTTCGATCGTTATAATATATATATATATATTATAACCTACACTCCCAACACTGCTCATATACATTACATGAGTGAAATGCCCAGGCGCCAGTTCTATTAATGAATAGAACAGTATAACAAGATATATAATACAAAAAACTATTATTGAGACTCTATATTTAAGTTTATGTTCAGCTCAGCTTAGTGGGAGGCTATAGGCAGTTCATAAGATATATGATGATAAATAAATGAAAGAAGAAATATTACAAACACTAAATATAATGTAAATCCTTTTATTAATTAATTGTATGATAGAGAATCATATTTATCGGTACAATCTATTAAAATATATTTTGAACTTAATTTCATCCTTCATCCAAATATAACATATATCAGCTTGCTATAATTATAATACTAAACAATTCTATGACTTGGCATATCACAATCTAAACATCTACTTTAATGCCAATCAAGAAATAAACAATACGATCTCAGGGAATTTAACAAACACAGTTGAATTAAATAAGCTACATTGGCCCATAAGTTATAATTCTAAAGTATGATAAAAATGTAATGAAACCAATTGACTAAAATATTTTACTGTCTTTCAATAATAAGATAATGACAGAAATAGGGTATTTTAATTTCATATCATCATCTAACAAATATAGTAACTTGGCAATCTTTCTAATACGTTTATCCAGTGGCAAATGTTCCTTATAATGTTTGGATTAAGTAAAAACAATATTGTCAGACACCAGCAGATTTAATATTATAACTCTAAAATAATGTATCTATTTTATGATAGATTTATAAAATGTGGAGATGTGGAAATGGAAAACATGAATGTATACAATAATAACTCCAGACACAGTTTTAAAATTTTAAACAAATAAAATAAATCATTCATTACAATAAAATAAATTTGGTTTAACATATTTACAATTGGACTACTTGTCCTACAGATTTTTAAATTATCAAATAAACTTTAAGCATCAGTTTGGGATTATCCCTATTATCAAAGTAAATTAACAACAAAACTTAAATATTCTGACTTCGAACACATACTTTGCCTACATGTTTCATCTACATGACACTAAATAAACAACATGTTATATTATTAACACACACAAAAAAATACTTTTGAGAGGATATTACCATTGATTAATAAAATAAATCAAATTAATTATATTTGGCTCTCAACCAAGCAACTTTCTCTAATTGACTAAATAATCACTTTCAATTACGAATACCTTTCATGCATAGCAACAAAATCATGTTCATTCTGATGATTTGGTGATTTATAACCTTTATTTAAATAAATACACTGTATTTTAAAATATTTATTTCCCGTTTTAATCTCAATAACTTTATACTTCTATTTAAGTGAATGTAATGTATTTCAAACATTTATTTCTCATTTTAATTTCAATAACTCTATACTTTATATACGATATTATTTATATTACGCGTGTGTGTGCGTGTGTCAAGCAACAATGATAGAAAATAATATTTTCTACAAATTCTCCATTCATTAAGAAAATATCACACAATTACTTTATTTCGGACAATGTCGTAATTCATCAATAAAATAAGACACGAATATTACATCAAAAATAATTTAACAATTTATCTGGCCACATATTAATTAACACAGAGCTATATTTTCATGATTATACAGACTATACATTATAAGGGAATCTACATGAGGAGCAGATAAAGTCTTACTGAACACTTCTACAATAATTCATCTGATTCTAAATATACTTTTAGTGAAGAACCTCTTTCCTCATCACCAAGAATATAAGAAAAGCATCACATAACTTCCTAAACATCATTTAATCATACTTCAACAATAATTCATCTACTTCTAAATATACTATTGGTGGGGAATCTTTTCCTTATCACCAGGGCTCTAAGAAAACATCACTCAACTTCAAAAAATATCATTTGATCATACGCATATAATACAAACTAGGCTCTACTCATGGAGAAACATATACTAAATAAGCAAAATCTTTTATCCCTACAAACATTATAACGCAATCAGATTTCTTTCCATTCTCAAAGCTCTTCTAAATATCGAACATTATAAATACACGCTGGCAGATAAATACATACAGATAACATACTAATCCATTCCATTCAATAAAATACGACAGCATCCGAAATTTATACATAAAAATATTCATAAACTGAACTTTATCAAACACATGTCATAATTGTGCAAAACAGACACACACCCGCGAATAAAAATATATATAAAATTAACTCTAAATTACACACTATGCAGGCAACATGGTAATTAAATATTGCATTAAGGTATAACTTTTAATTCAGAATAAACTTTAGGTTACCTTTTAAAATTGAATGGTTATAATTATTACGAACGAACTTTCTTTCATATCTAGTAAACTATTTCTGTTATACGTTCGTTGATTGAAAACGGAACAAAATTCTCACTTTGAGATAATAAAGTATACAAAATAAATATAAATCTCTCTAATAATATATTTAAAAATATATATATATTTCTTTCTTTTACCTTCGTAAAAGAACAATAAGACCTATTTGTACACAATCAATTTTTACCAGCGTATTCCTCATTTGGATACGCTTTGGAGATGGTCTTGAAAATCATAATAACCCAAATTATCAATGAAACATAATAATAAATAAGCCTATTATCAATAATATACATTAATAATGACAAACAATAAAAAAAAGAAATAAAGAAACAAAAGTTATTTGTTTTGCAACTTAAAATGAAAGTTCACTTGCAAAGCTCTGCTCCGGGCTTATGAAACAATATGGGACACATTCCAAACTGAATTTAAATTAAAATAAACTGCTGCAGGGTAACCAAACAAATATAATCATGCTTAACAGGACTCAGCATCTTCAATGTTCATAACAAAGTTATTTAAGTTACTGTATCATACATAAGCAATCAATTTGTCTTCTATTATGACGAGAACATAATAAATTCTTAACTACTGTTGGACAGGAATTATCTCACTTATTCCATTGTAGTTCTAAATTAAATTTGTAATTATTTTAGTAGTTTCTTGAATAGCATTTAACACTTATAATTTATTATATGCCTGGTTTATTCTTAAATATTGTCCATTAAGATACCGTGTTTCCCTAGTAATTCTTCAACTAATAATATTTTATTTTATTTTTCCATCTTTATCGAAGAGAACAGAAATTACCCGCATTTCTATTCTTCCATTCGATCTCAGCAAATACTTAATTTGAAGGAACTCACGTTTTATTTCCTTCATTTAAAATATGTATTATTTCCAGAAACACCAGATAAATGAATAGTGTTATCTCTTTATGGTGAATTTGAACATGGCATGATTTATCCACATATGTGTATTCTTAATTCTATGTTTCATCCTCACAAAAACACAACACGGAATATAGTGAAGAATTAAAATACATTCTGTAAAATAGTTCTGCATGCATTTCCCAGATATATTAAAATATACACGTTGGTTAGTGATACGTCAATAATATTCATACAATTTATTCCTGTTTAAAATGACAATTAAATGGAGTAGTGTAGACTGGACATTATCAACATACATTTTTAAAAGAGCAATAGTTATGAAGGGTTATTTTAAAAACGTTTAAATTGAGGGGAATAAAGTAAAGAGAGTACCTTTTAAAATTTAGAATTGCATTCTGAAATTAACTTGTCCCATAATAAATTCTGGTACTTGAGTACTAACTAAGCTATGACGTACTACACCGAAAGCATACTATTCTAATCTTACGATCTTTAAGATAACGTCTCCTAGTGATTTGCGAACAAACTTAATCGATAAAATTTTCCCGCAGATCACGTGGAGAAGTCACCGTGAAGATCGCAAGATTAGAATAGTATGCCTTCGGGGCAGTACGTCATATCATACTTCATATCAAAGAAGGAGAGGGAGATGTCCACCATGTTGGCCAAACCTGAAACAAACAAATGGAATAATAAGTAAAATTGACTAAAATGTAGTACGTCATAGCTTAGTTAGTACTCAAGTACCTAAATTCTTAAAATCCTTTCGATGTTTTATTCCAAAGTCTTTTTTGTAAAATCAATTTGACTTCAGCAATTGGTTTTAAATTTTCACAATAAAAATGAGCCACTGTTTTATGGCTACCATTACCTTACATCATATGTAAATTTTTCACTGGAGATCTTTGTTAAAAAGCTTTCTTTAGCAAAAGGTCATTTTTTTTCTTCACAAGGCTACTCCCACGCTTTCTTTCTATCTAGACTAATTACATATTCAAAACAAAACAAAAATCTTTTCAGAAAAAAAAAAAAAACATTTTGATTTAATCAAGACAACAAAAATAATAAAATAAATAGCTTCTACAAACTTGAAAGAAAAATGAATATTAATTAACTATTAAACAAAAATGATTAATAATTTATTTAATTTGTAAAATGATCCATTGACTCAACTATCTATTAATCATTAGAAAGAAATATTTTTTTTGTTAAATTATTTAAGATAATTACTGTAATTGAAATGTTTTTATTGTACATGTACTATTGTTTGCTGTTGTTAAAAGATGAAAATGAAATGAAAATGATGCAGAGTCATACATGCATGCATATACACTATACTATAAATATTAAAGTATCTTAACTAAATATAATTGAAATGGCTATTAATTGTTGACAAAAGGATAAGTATTAAAGAATAAGGATTTTGAAACCATTCAACCAATACTACACTAATATAAAATAACCTTGCATTTTCCTGCCCAAATATACCAATTCCTATAATAACAACCCCTCTCTCTGGCATTAACTGCTTCATTAACCACAACAATAATAACAAATACTTATAAAGTGGTCAATCAACTGCATAAGCAATCCATATCTAAGCTCTAAACAATCTCCAGCAAAAAAAATTTAAAATTCTAAGGCTATTTCATTTTTTTTAATATAATGTAACTATTCAATGCAGATACAGAGTATGTCAATTCCTTGTGCCCATCCAGATGGTCACAATATATATATATATATATATATATCAATTATATGTGTATCTTATACTATTTTAGTATATATATTATATGTTTGTTTAATACACGCTTGTGACAATAAGGAGGAAAAAAGTAAAGTGTTAGAAAAGTAGTAAGTGTAGATTAAAACATGAGGTAGAATAGATGAAAGAAAATTTTTCTTTCTTTGTCAAAATTAATTAATGTATATCTCAGTTGTTATAGTTAGAAGTATCCAATATCGATATCATGTTAAAAGTTTTAATTTAAAATTATTGCTTGCTAGCAGACATTTTAAATGTTTGCTTCTTATTATTAGTAGCCTCATGGCAGTTGAAGACCCTCAAACTGGGAATTGTATGTCAAGCGGACTGATGTAGTGGATATTATGCTTTGATGACAGTGATTTCTAGAGTAACCTCAAAGCAGGTGAAAATCTTCAAACTGGGAATTGTATGTCAAGTTGTCTGATGTAGTGGACATTATGCTTCAATGACACTGATTTCTAGAGTAACCTCAAAGCAGGCGAAGACCCTTTATGTAACACCAAGCAGGCAGATGCAGTTGGCAAAATGCTTCAATGGTTTACATGTTCTTATGCTAGCAATAGTGAAAATTGGTATCGACAAATAAAAGTTATTGTAAAATATTAATTTTGACAGTTTTTTTTTGTTGTGATAGCCTCACGCTTTTTGTAAATGAAATAACTAAATGAGTTAAACTCCTATATTCAAACTTAGGTCAGTAACACATTGTCAGTTTGTAGTAAATAATAATTATTTATGAAGTAAATCATTTTATTCTATATTATGTCAGTCATATATGGTTTGGGTGATTAATGGGTTATTTGACATATCCTATTGATCTTATTTTGCTGGTTGGCGCCCAGTTAAATAAATTTTGTCAGCAAATATGATTGTCAGTACAGCAGTGAATGAGTTGAAAAGTAAAAACCAAATGTATCCATCATAAATAGAGAATTACTAATATTATTCTGCTAATATATATCAATATTTGTATGTTTTACTAATCTCATGTATAGATTTTTTTAGACTTGGGAGAACAGTAGAACGAAGGGAAAGTAAGTAATATTTTCTCTTATATTTAATAGTTTCTAAGAAAATATATGTCTCATTCACACAATTAACAATAGGAGCCAATTAAGACAAATGTAGGTGAGCTAGAAAAGGCAGATTAGATAGATTGGTAAAATAAAATGTAGCAGCTGATGAAGATGGGGACCAGTAGTCCAAAACCTAACTAAATGTATAAAAAAGTCAGTATATAAGTATTCATATTAATAGTGCCGTATAATTTTATTATCTGTATTGTTTACATATTTAAAAAAAATGGAAGGAGAGGACAAAGAGTCGAATATGGATAATGATGTGCCTTCAACAGCATCTAGTGATCATGAGATTACCTTCAAAGTTCCAGTTAAAAGAAAAGAGTGCACCCATCAAAGCAGAAAAAAGACTAAAAATGATCGAGAAATTTTATACATGCTCATCAGGGATATGAAAGAAGACAGAAAGTTAATGCTCAGGATGATGGAGGGAATTTTTGAAAATTGAGAAAAAATGAGGCATCCAAACAAACCCAGACACAGATAGGGTAGAGCATTGCAGAGCAACAAACACTTATGAGGCCCCAAAAGGAGATGGAGAAGGTGCTCAGACCACACCAAAAGAGATTATGGACAGTGAAGAAGATCATAGTGTAGGAAAAGAATTATGTCAGGATTTAGCTGAAGAACCTAGCAAGGCTGATTTAAATGTAGAGATGGAGGAAGAAGAAGATGAAGTCCTAATACCAGAGATAGACAAAGATACCACTAGCAAGATTAAACCGGATGAGAGAGAAATGGGATGGAGAATGAATCCTCAACTTAGCATTATGGACTTCAAGATACCATCTCTTATATCCTCTATTCAGATTCAAATTTTCAAGGGAGACTCAGGAAAGAATCCCTTAGCTCATTTAGATAGTATGAGGGAATTTTTCAGTCTATATCCATATTATAAAGAAAGAAAAGACCATATTAGCCAGCTATTACTTAAGAGATGCTGCAAAGGCATGGTGGAACTTATTAAAACACCCACCTACAATGATCCAAGGTTATAAACATGCAATATTGAAGAAATACTGGAGTAAAGAAAGGCAAGAAGGTATCTTACACAGATTGACTACCCAAAGATATCAAGAAGACTCCAGGTAGGGATATGCATCCTATTTCAAGTCACACCTTCAAATCCCTCATGGTATTTAAGTATAATGACCAACACATCATTCGGACAGTAAGACAGAATTTACCACCTTGGATTCAAAGAATCATGATTGGGATGCACACAATGTCTTTAGAAAATGCTTTGGAATTATTGACTGCCATCAACTAAGGGGACTTGGCACCAACTAGAAAGGAACAAGACTATTACCAACATCAAATGTTTAAAATATACCTGCCACCTTATCCAGGGAAATGATAAAATAAATAATAAGATTAGAGACTGATATTTAGATGGACAGACTAACACAACTGTAGATGTAATGAGATCAGATAAACGGACTTACTGCACAGTATAAACAAGTAATATTTAAACACAATGTATAATGAGACATATAACTTTTGTTTTATATGTACACATGATAGTACTCATGCTGTTCTCCCAGAGTCTGCCAATTATTAAAGTTACATAAATAGAAAAATGTATCAAATATAAGTAAAGAAAACAATTTTTCATTGTTTTTTTTTTAAGTGGAAAAAATGAAGTGGTCGGATCTAAGTTCGATCTGAGCTTCATGAGATCTCACCTTTAGCCTACTTCAAACCCTATCACTAACACTAAATTTCCTAATGTAATGGGGCTTTATACGTTCAATACACGCTAGTTTCGATTAAAACAGTATTATTTAAACATTTGTTAAAGTCAATTATTTTATATTTAAACTAACTAATATTATTAATAACTTCGTGATAAAAATATGCATGAAAACATATATGTTGTAACTGCATGGATTGTGCGTATATATTTATAAATAATTAAATATATATACATATATTCATTATAAAGTTTCATTACATTGGAATGTTTTATTTTTACTTTTACATGTTTGTTTAAATTTCTGTGATTAAAAGCTACATTCTTTTGATAAGCTTTCCGATCGTCCTTTCCCAAAGACAATGGGAACTTTTTATTAATTACTAAAAAGTAATTTAAAATGTAAGGACGGTTCTTAATTAAAATCGTTTATTCAGATTTACAAATTCATTTTTTAATTAGAAAATGAATTCAAAGTTAATGGATTTGAAAGTTTTATCTAAGGAATGTATCTGAAATCAATTAACAAATTTTTTAACTTTTGATAATGTATGAAGCTTTAGTCTGAAAGCATCAAGAGTCAGAATGGGCAGGAAACCAGAGGATAGGTATAAATAGTCTGGACAAGTTTCAAGAAAGGAGAAGCCATATTTTTCTTATGAAGTTCTATCTGAAGCTACATCAATCTAAATTATGAACTTTTATAGTGTTTTCAGCATTGTTCATGGCTAATGTCGGGGATCTGATTGCTGGGCCCTGAAGTTCCCAGAAATCTTCAAATGTAGCTGCAAAATTGAAACTTGTCCATACCAATCATGAGCTGCTGAAATCTTAAAGTGATCAATCCAAAAATGCTATTCGTATAAGTTAAATGCACGCCTATGTTTCAACCCAACCGACTCTGCCATGTAAATTAAGGAACAAACCATGGAAGGAATGGTAATATCTTTCTTTAATGAACCACAACTTTCTGGCCAGTTTCGGAACTTTAATTTAAATCACCTTTTAGATTAACTACTCTTAAAATTCCTTCTTGATTTATAATGTCTTAATTTGCTTAGCAATGTTCTATTTTTGTCTCTAGTCTTTAAAATTAATATTCTCTTAACTTTCCTTTTCTTATGATGGCAGTTCATTTAACTAACTTTATTTATTGAATGATTATTAATATCATTTATTTTTGATTATATGCCAATAACACTTCAAGTCAATAATAATATTTTTCATTACACTTACCTTATGAAAATAATATTGTATTAAGTTTTATAGTAAAGTATTAAAGATTTTAAGACTTCTCATTCGATAATTAATATACAAAATTAACAAAGCGTATGTCACGCTTGAATGAGAAGCTATAAAAATACAAAAATTATTATACGCTAAGCGCTTTCGAGATCATTTTGCCTCATATTCATAGCGGTACTGTGAGCTGCAGAGAAGCATATTTTATTAATGGCAATAATAACTCCATCAATAGACGAGATACCTGCTTTGACATCTCCAAACGTTGGACTATCTAGTTCATTTGCATATGCTTTGCATACTGTTTTGTTTCCCTTACCCTATTTTTTCATTCTGCAGCTCACAGTACCGCTATGAATATGAGGCAAAATGACCTCGAAAGCGCTTAGCGTATAATAATTTTTGTATTTTTATAGCTTCTCATTCAAGCGTGACATACGCTTTGTTAATTTTGTATAAGTTTTATAGTTTAACTCTTGTCCACTAGAACTAATTTAATAGGGTTCTACCAATTATCAAGTTGAAGGGTTTATTAAATGTTTGCCATTTTTACTAATGGTTGATAATGACTACTATTCCATTTTCTAACCCATGCTCCTGGCTATTTTATTGAGTTCACCAATATTTATTTACTCATATTAATAATGTTAAAATGTTTTATTAAAGGTTGATAATGGAAATTAAATCAATATATTCTAATTTGAATTTTGTATTTTATATTAATAGTCAGGGAGGGCATGATATTTAGGGTAGGGTTAGTATAATTATATAATTGCATTTAAGCACATTTATTTTAAGCATGTTTGATTTTAATCTAACATGGTAAGGTCAGTATGTAGAGCATTCCTTATAAAATTTAGGCTTTCTTAATTAAATATGATGATCAATGAATCATCACTTTCAAAATGTTGCTGACATGAGCCATCTCCTGCCTCGTAGGCTTATCATCAGTGATCTTATTGTTAATTGAAATACATAGGAATAAATCACTTCTTCCCTCACTCATTATTATATTGGAAACACCAAAGGATCACGGCTATGTCCTGACCTGGCTTTCCCTATGTTCCATAAATCTTTTACAGGGCAATAAAGACTTGTAAAATACAAGCCACCCTTCCACTTCTTAAATCACTGACAAGCCATTATATTTTGTATTTGTTCTTAATGCTCGTAAGTCATCAGTACCATTTATTTCTCAGTTCCAATAAAAACTCACTCTCAGCTCATAAATCATAACGAATTGATTTTATTAAAGTCAAACAATTTCATATTCATCGATAATTAAATAAGTTCTTTGTTAAATATTAAAGTTATGCCCTAACTTCTTATCATGCTTTTCGTGAGTTGATTTATGGATGTGTGAAAATGAATTTTACATCTTTCATTTTTAAAATTAAAATTAAAATTTTTTCTCAAGCCAAATATTTTTATTTACCTTTGTTACTTGGTGGGACATATACATATATATTTCTCCCATAATTATTGGCATATGAGCATGACTGCCATTACTTATTGTAAATTGTAACTCCCATTCTTAAAGACTAGAAGTAATATATATATATATTATAACGATCGAAATGAAAGTGAAGATCGAATCTAACTGCAAACTACGATATCTGCTCTACAAGGCGCCATCTAGGCATTTAAACCTAGAAAAATTTATAGAGTAGGCAGATACGCGCTGTTAAGATTCCACAGAAATTAACACATAAAAATATTTATTTATGCACATATAAAATAACATTTAAATTTTGAGGAATAAGTTTAAGATTTTATATTTTTCTATTAATCTTTTAATTTTACATTTAACTAAGTTTCAATGAGTTTAATATTTTATTTAGATAGTCAAGTATGAATAGACTACATAGATCTGCATTTGAAAAGAAAAATATTCTTCCCTGATTTAACCTTAGGCAACAAATTTCGCAACCAAACTGGCGCCAATCCATCTGATACATTCATGTATTCAATGTAGCATGATACAACAACACAAAATACTATACTGTCAGGAATGTACATCTGAACAATAAGTAGAAATAGAGAAGACATTGACTCTCCACCAACAGGAATGTTACATCTGTTGGCAAGTAGAACAATAAACAAAAAACTCCATAGGAATGGACTGCGGTCTTCTGCTGACTTACAAACCCATCCATAGGCAAACAGAGGGTGTGTGGCATATATCTATAATCCTGCCTGTAGCGGACCTCATACTACATCTACAATTACACAAATATATCCAATCCATTGAACCAATTCAACTACGAAATAAATAACCTAAGATTACCCTCCCTTAATATAACTTTACAAAACTATATAGCCATTCACGCCCAACTTAAATTTAACATTTAAATATGTTTGCACAGATTTGTTTAAAAATGTTGGGTATAGATCGATTACATAGATTCCACGGTCAAAAACATTTCAAAATAAACATAAATGATCAAAATACAAAATTATTGATACCGACAATCGCAGAGGGAAATTTATAAGTAACCCAATAGTATTCACCATAAGTTACTTGCGTTGTCACCAATAACTTAAAAGACATCCGAATAAATACATTTTAGATACCGTACGGTATCATTATTTATCGAATGTCTATATATTTTGATCAAATATGAAAACCAAAATATAATTAACCGTGAACGAATCCATGCAAGTGTCTATAAACAACTTAAATTTCATGTATTTAAATAATCTTTACAATAAGAAAAAAAAATGGAAATGATGTTTATCAATCAGAAAACATATAAAATTAAACATTATTAATTTGATTTAAAAACTTACAAAAGTCAGATAAGAGTCCGTTTTAACATTTAAGTTGGCTTGTTTATCAATTTATAAAACTTGACAAAAGTTCTTAATTGATTTTAATAATTGTTCATTTCATATAGCTTATGGCAGAAGAGTCCAGGTTCCTGTTTTTAATTCCCGCAATGCCTCCATTGGAAGATAATGTTCTGGAGATGGCAATAGCTGGTTCAAGGTATCACAGTCTTTTCCTTTTTCTCTTTTTAAATAGAGAGTGTGGTATGTGCGTCCTACCACAACTCTCAAACACGCCATGCTGGAACTCAATATTTCTCTTTTATAGTAAGTCCCCAGATTGACTGAACAAAGACATCACTAATCCAAATTTTTGTTCGGGTCCAGGCTGAGGCTTGGTGCTTCCATTGGTCAAGCTAAAATCTCTTTATTCTCTTATCTAATTTACTCTCTGACTTTTTAATTAGACAGCTTTTGGATAATTAATAAACAATCATTTCCATTTACAGATTACAGGAATTAATTAATACCTGTTTTTATTTTTAAATCTTGTACGTTGAAATACTTATTTATTTGTTTTTTTTTCAAAAAAAATATTTTTAAAGTTTGGCATCTGTGCGAATGTATATACGTTTAACAATATTTTAATTTTAGCGTTTAGTTTTTTACTTTTATTTGCGAACTTTTAAGTTTTTATTCTAAATTAATGTAACGACATATTTATATATCATTACAATATATATATATGTAATATTAATCATAAACAATTTGAATAAAAATATTTACGTATTATTAAATATTTTATATAACATATTTGGTTTTGAGTTTCTTCATTATTTAATAACTATTTTAATATTAATTCTCGCTCTCTGTATTGGCAACCCAAACATGCATATATGATTTGATTTATTCATAAATATCCATTGTCATTAGTAGTGTCAGATCAGGGGTCTCAGGAATCATCATCATCCATTGAGCTAGTTTCTTGGCACATAGTCATGTGTCATCAACATATGTTATCCATTGATTTCATCTGAGCTCATGAGTTGGGGTCGAATTCAGTTTGGTCTTGGGTTTAATTCTTTGGTTTGACTGGGTTTGAATCTAACCATGGCTTACGTTGTTGATGGTGATGTGGACCGGAACAATATGTTTATTTTGTCTGTATTTATTTCTATTTTTTAAGCTTCAAATATATATGTGTGTACATATTATGATGTGTGTCATGAGACTATTTCATCCCAGTATATATGTATGAATGGCTGGATATTTTCTTGAGTAGGTTATTCGTTGTTTAAAAATAAATAGTATTTATAATCCTTCTAATTATTTTTTTTTAGTAATTACAATGATAAAAATATGGTATTTGTAACAATGCAAAAGTCTTTTTTTTATAAATTTGCCAATTTAACAAAATAAAACTTGATTTAAGAACAATACAAGCAAATTTAAATTTCTAAATTAAAATTAATTTTTTAATTTTTTTAACTTACTTGTCTACTCTTTTAAATATAATTTTTATTAAAATAGTTACCTTAAATGTAACCAGAATTTAGTCATTCTTGTGGTCAATTACGTATTTTGTTTTGAAATTAATATATTGCTCTCTGATCAGGTTAGAAATAAAATTTATCAATTCAGATTTTTTAACTTTAGATTATCTCTGAACCTTTGTATGTTTAAAATTATAAGTGAAAAGAAAACAGATAAGATATTAAGGCAATGATTACTTTTTAAATATTTTTTACATGTAACCTTGACAATGAGCTAGAGTTTAGACAAATGAGGCAGCAATTTGAAAACACACTTTTCGTTATTAAATTAAACTGACTAAATGCTCATTAAACCCTACTTTAATTTCTCTAGGATTTTGCAACCACATCATGAGAACATATCCACTATACAGTTGCTAACCAGGGAATTTGGGTTTCAAAAGGTTTATGAATGTCAGGAAAATTAAACTGAACATCTAATTGTAACTTACAATTCATTATAAATTATGTATCATTTTATTATGAACTTCTTTCTATCAGCACGTCCATAATAAAATGCACATTTTCCAAACCCTTATTATATTTTCGTAGAGAATAAATAATATTATCCCATTTGGTAAATATTAATTTTTTATGAATATAAGTCAATAACTTCACTTCCATGATAGCCATGATTTTTAATTTCCTACAGGATATGATAAAATATTTAACTGTCTTACTTTTTAAATACAGTTTTTGTGTCAAGAAATACCTTTTTGATTCCATACTACAACTTTTTCATAATGAATCTCCTAAATATTTGAAATTTAAATATTCAATAATAGGCTCTTTGCTAGATATAATACTCTTCTTCCAAGTCTTAGATACATTGAAATATCCAACATAAACACCACAAATATTATATGCGTAATATATAATTAAAGTTTTAGAAATATCTTAACTGTAAACATTTTTGTTTGGAAAATAGTAGAGCTTTTTTGTCTCATTTTGTTAACAATTATTATTGTTTATTGTTTTTATAATTATTAATTATCATAGAATGCAATCTTTCTTTAAAAAAAAAAAAACAAATTCTGTTTCAGCAAAACTGTATTTTTTATTTTCCATTCATACATGAACTCCTTAAAATAAAATAATGAGCATGTTAATAGCTTTAACCAGGCCTTATTGACAAATGCAACAAGGGAAAGCATTGAAAATCTCTATCTAGAAATATCCCCAAACTGGTTTCACGTTATTGGCTATCTTCAGTGATGCACTAAGATATTTCAGACACTAGATCCAAAATATCAACTCAAAGCCAGCACATATCTAATACTTACCTATTAAGTAGAAATTTTGAAATTTTTAGACATCTATATATCTTCAATCTAGCTATCTAACTTAAATAGTTATATGTGTTTGAAATATCCTAGAGCCTCACTGAGGATTATCAATAGCTTGAAACTGTTTTGAAATGGGGATGTTTCTAAATAGAGATATTCAATTCTTTTTTTTTTGTGGTACTTATTGATAAAGTTAGGTGCTTATTATTGATTTTATAAAATACAAGCTTATAAAGTTAAGCCAAATGATGTATGACCTGATTTTATTTATTTACTACTATAGTTTTGCTTTTAAGTCTTAAGTAATGTTATATTGCTAAGGCTATTAATGTGTGAAGTGGCTGAAGAGTTTGCAGATCCATATAGTTATTTAAGTTAGATAGCTGAATTTGAAGACATATAAGTGTCTAGAAATTTCAGATTTGCTGCTTAATACTTAAATATTAAATAATTGCTAGCTTTGAGTTGGTATTTTGAATCCAGTGTCTGAATTATCCGAGTGTCTCACTGAGGTTAGCCAATAGCTTGAAATTGATTTGGGGATGTTTTTAGATAGAGATTTTGTGTGCCTTCTCTTGTGGAATTTATTGATAAACCTTGGTTACAACTATTATGGTTAAAGCTATTAGCTTGTTCATTATTTTATTTTATAAAATACAAGCTTATCAAGTTTAAGTCATGTGATGTATGACTTAATTTTATTTGCTATGAACTCACTAATTTATTAATGGCATCCTTGGTTAATGAAGACATAATGCTATTCAAATTTATATGAGTATTTAACTAGTATTAAGCATTCACTCTCTCTATGTGATTTTCAATTACTGTCAGAACTTATGGAATAAAAAGAAAACATCTATCTATATTACCATCTATTGCATGGTCACCGTTACCATGAATTTTTAATTAAAATGGATATATAATTTGTTTTCTAGATGCTGTATTCTGCTTTTCCTTCACTATTACAGCTGCAACTCTTTTTACCTTTATTTTCAACATTTCCCTTTCTCTACAGTTTATGGTTTTATAAACTTGTGTTATGCCTTTATAATTAATCACTTATATTTTAATTTTCCCATTTCTTCCATATCATTATAAAACATACTCTGTAAATTTTCTATTTCTTTTGAAATAATTTCATTTTCCAACTATACTTCATTCATGCTTTTCTGACTATCTTTAGCTTTTCTTCCTCACTTTGTTGAAACTGTTCAACATTTGGAAGCTTTGTTCCTTTTTTACGTAATTAATTACTACTACATTATGAAAATATTATATTTCGTTTATTTGCTCTACTTTATTCCTGTTTTCTGGTTCTACTATTTCTTTTTTATGATGATCAAATATTCTCTCTATCTCTTTATTTTGAATTTCAAACATTTTATAATTGCTAAATCTTTCATTTGTATTCAATGGTTGCAAATTTTATGGATGTCCCTTTGACATCTCTTTGCTTTGACTTTCTATTTGTTTTAATATTTTACTCATCAGTTGTCATAAACTCATCTTTACTTAAGACTTTTGATTGATGCTTGTTTTGTTTCTTCTCACTGGAAACATTTTTTAACTCTTTTTCTGGAGCCTGCATTTTTGCCTCGATCTCATAAGCATCTAATTAATCCTAATATTTAACCACAATATTAATTTTTTTAATAACACTATTTTAAAAATTGTTTCTATTTAATTTTTTTATTTAATTGATTAGTTTGACCACTCACCCATTTACTCAGTAGCCCTATTTATTATCTGCATGATTATTTTATTGCCTGCCATGTCACTACTTTGCCCTACTAATATGCACCTTTAATTATATTATTTGCTTATATTTTCTCTTACCATCAAAATTCAACAAACAAATTTAATTCAGTTATTATTTTAACAGTTAACTTCCTCTCTGTTCTTATATTTCTCACCAAATTTATATTATTTTATTAAGTAATCAGAATCATTCCTTAGCACTTATGTTAGTCACCAAGAGTACAGAATCTTTACAATTGGATAATGAGTGAGAGATAATCATAATTAAAGTTAAAAGCACAAACTATAATAATGTTATAGATATGAAAAGTAATATTTAATAATAAAAATAACTTTTGAGATCTCACACTTAAATCCAAATAACAAAGACGAACAAGCCGGGAGGAAAATATAATTCAATAGTAAATTAAACTAATGATCAAACCTAGTTATATTCATAAAAATATTATAGAATACAATCATTGTTCCATACCATTAACTCACTCCTAAGTAACTGAAGAAAAATTAGATCTTCTATGGATTACAAATTTATATTCGGTTTAAAACCAGATTGCCGCCCAATGACTAAATTTTGTAGAGTATAAATTTTTATCTCGTTAACTATTACAAAAGTAATTTATTATATTTACGTGGTCAGAATTTATGAGGAGAGAGATGGGAGGCTTGATTAATAATAACATGAATGTATTTTACCTTATGACATATTGTTAAAAGGATGTTGCATTGGCAACAGTTTGAAATTGTTGATTGTTATTAATAATGTGATTGTCTAAGTGTTGACCGGTTTTGATGACTAAATATATATATATATATAAAATATTAATATATTTTTAAATTAAATTCTAAAATAAATAATACATACATAAATATTACCATCCTTCAGGGAATTACACTTAAAACAAAAGTTTAATCAACGTCTCCAGTTTAAAATCCCTTTTATGCTAAGCATAAGATTTAAACATATGTAAGCTGACCATTACAGTGTATATTATGTATTGTATCAATTGCAAAGCAATTTGAGCACACAACAGGCTAAAGATAAATAATTAATCAATGTTACATTGTGTAGTATAAATGACACATATTATAGATTTAGCCAACATGCAGTATTATGATCGTTTTGTAATATTTCTTTTTGTTCATAACTTGGATTAAATAAAATAATCTGAAAGTTTTGTAAGCAAGTAATGAAGACTGCTAAACAAAAGACAGACTGAAGATGCTGGGAAAAGCATGAGCTTTTAATAAATTTAAATCATATTTTGAGTAAACTGTCATAGTTTAAAAATAAATAAATTATATTTATTATCTTTCTAATCACTTTGTAAGTTAATTTTATTAACTACAATAACAAAAATATTTGTCACAACACAAAAATCGTTTTAAAAAACTTGCCATAAAAAAAAAAATATATCTTTTTTTTAAATAAAAAATCTGATTTGAATTATTTAAACTTTGAATAATTCACCTTTGAACTTAGAATGTTACATTTAGAGACAAAACAAGCAAATTTAAAGTTCTAAACCAAAAGAAATATTTTCTGACTAGTTGCTTTTTTTAATATTGTTTTTTATTAAGACAGTTACATTAAAAGTAACAACCATTTATTCACTCTTGTAACCAATTATGCACTTTGCTTTGCAATTGATACAATACATAATATACACTGTAATGGTCAGCGTACATATGTTTAAATTATTTGAACTTATTTTAATAAATATATAGCATTACCTGGTATTAAACAGGAAATAGACTGATATATATATATTTAAACAATATTTTTTTAAAAGGATGATGATGACCATTAAACAACCCCTATTTGCAATACTTAGCTAGATAATATAGTTTATAAGTTATACCTGATAAATTGGACATATATTAAATATACATACCAGACAATGTTACATATAAAAAAATAACACATTATGGAAATTAATAACAGTAATAGTTTATTTATAAAATACAATTGTGAGTCAAAATATAACTTTCTTTTATTCTAAAAAAAACATTTATTCACTCATATATTATTGTTTTAGTTCCCAAGAAAGGAAGAAAACAATAATTATTTATAAATGGTCCTAAGTTTACTTTTGCTTAATTTTAAAACATTAATCTGCAATTATTGTCTATAATACTAATTCTGATTAATGACCAATTATATCCACTGTAAACTCCTAGCCTTAAATTACACAATAGACAAAATCCCACATGTGGCTGATACTTACACATACAATACCTTTATTAAACTCATAAGTTTCTTAGAATAGTCACATTCATATATCTAATATGGGATAATATATAACAACTTCTTTCATATAGCAATAAGTGGTGAATGATCACTTGAGGTCTACATGTAGGTTTCATAATACTACAACTTCACTACAAAGACGGTTCCTTTGAATAAGATCTCTGAATTAATAGAACAAAATTTAGAATGAATCAACAATATATATATATATATAATATTTTAATTAATGTAACAATGGTCAAAAAACTGCATATATATTGTAAGCTTTACCTACCTAAAATTCAATTACATAGCAATTGAAATGAGAGCTAAATTACACACAAAATAATTTAATCAGAAGTCAAAAAAATATTTAACTAATAAATAAATTACTCTCATTGTTTAACACTAACTTTTACATTTTGAATTTGTAATGAATAATAGACCTTTAATTATTTTCCAACTGACAATGTCTACATAAAACTTGTTTTACATAAGAAAAACTCTCAGTTAACATGCATACATTAAAGAAAAAAAGCGAATTTTGATTTAAAATGCTGCTGAAATAATTGTAAAAGCTTAACCACAAGTACTGGTTTTTTATTATAAAACATCCACTTCTTATAATTAAATAACATGAAGATTGTCAGGTTTCAATATAAAGTAAATTCAACATAAAATGATTAACACATTAAGATAAAATGTAAACATTTTTGTAACTTGCTTGGCAAATTTCTATAGCAATCAATTACATTTGCAAGTTATTTCTTCATTTTAATTAGATATTTGTTCAAAAATGGGGCATCATGTTTCAGAGATCTAACATAGGTTTTGCTAGTTGGCAGATGGTTATACTTCTCTACTAATTCATCATAATAATGTTTCTTGCAACTTGATTAAACCATGAATTGATATTTTAATGTATGAAAAACTGATTTTATAAAGGTTTGACTTCTTGTTTTGAACACATATATCGTGCTTTGTTGTTTTTTAATAATCTTATTTGTAATAATTTTACCAATATATTATTTTTGTCATTTTATAACTAGATGTTATTTTAGTTACAAAAGTTTCAGGAACATTTCATTATTTAATTGATTGAACTTGTAAAACACTGAAATCATTACTGTGCTGATTTTGTTTTGTTTTGAAATCTCTTATCAAAACCAGTGTAATCTAATTTTAATTTAATGATTTAAAGTCATTCTTTTGAATGAGTTGATATGCAAATCATTCTTTGAGAAAAGGAAGTTTTAACATAATATATAGAATTTATCAGTTTCTCTTAAATGTAAACATTTTTTAACAAAAAAACTTTATAATATGACATTTAAAAATTTTTACATTTGAATATGCATATTTAAATTTAATATTAAAGTTTTACTTTTGAATGATTTTACTTAGTTGTGAACTCACTCACAATTATCTGTAAGACCATGTGTCTGACTGTGAAATGAATGGAATTATTCATTTTAAATTATTAACCTTTTAAACAAAACATAACTACAAAAATTGCACTTATCTTAATTTCTTTTATGTCCATCTGACAAATTTTATTCAGCTTATTGTTTACTATTATAATGATTCTCTGTATAAATTTGAAGTTTTATCTGCATATTTTTTTTTTCTTTCATGGTAATTCTGGAATTGTTAACTGTTGTATAAGAGTATTGTCTTTTTTCCCCACTAAATACTAAATGCAATTAATGTTCAGCAGTAGTTGTCTTCTGAACAATTTTTTTCTGAATATAGAACAACCATATGCATATTAGATATATGTGTTTGATATTAATTTTATACCAATTTGTTTTATTACAGTCAAGTACTCATTCGATTTTTGCTATAATTCTAACATTGTTTGCCTTTGGTCATAAACACTTTTTTGTTCCATTTCTTTTGTTTTTTCATTGTCTTTTCATTCCATTGTTTTGTTCTTTGTTCTAACTCTTCAGGGTTATCAACTGATATTTGAATTTTTACTTTTAATAGTTTTTGCTTACTTTATCTTTCTTTTAAGAGTTTTCATTCACTATCACAATCTTGTTTTAATTCAACCAGTTATCTTCTGCTATTTAGTCTTTTACTTGAAACTGTTCTTATTCATTTGTTACCTTTTCCCATACTTGTAGTTTATCATCTTCATCTTCTTTTAATGTATATAATTTATCTTCAAGCATCTGGTATTTTATTTGTAAGTGATTTTGTTGACCCTTTTTTCTTATATTTCTAAGTATCCTCTGGATATGTTGTTTTGCCATTGTTTGGAACTTAAGTTTACTTAGTGTTTTTTATCTCCATTGCTTCCCAAAATATGTTTTATCTCAAATGGGAGTATTTTTTCTTATCCTTCATGTAGATGTTACATAATATCTGTATCCTGGTGCATGACATAATTCTGCTGGTCAGGTCTGTTGAAATTTACTGTATATCTGATTATATGATGAAACACATTACAATTCTTTTTATCTGAGTAAAGCATTTCCACATATATGGTACATAGTTCTTCTGAAATTCTTTAAATACTCAACCAGTTGACAGACAACATAATATGTTCCACAGTTGCAGGTGAATTATGCTTTATAAGGTAAATAATATGACATACTTACAAAAAAAAGTCTGTATGTGCACCTTAATTTTCCTACCCAACTCAAAAAGAATTACAATAAGCTTACTACAATCATTACAATGTATCTTTCATGAGATAACTGCTGCAGAATATAATTGTGATGATCTTCACTACATAAGCTTTTTAATATTGCCTCTTCATGTGCATTTTAGTCATCATGATGCTGGTTCTTTGAGATTTGGCAATTCTTGGTTGCTTGACTCAAATAATTTGTTGTTATAATATTTTTTAATTATCTTTTACAATATATATTGCAAAGAGTTCAACATGTTCATTTAAATAGGCCATCAGATTTTTTCATGGCTACTCTTTGAAGGTTTTTACTAATACTAACTTGGTCAAGGAAATAATGTCATCAATTTATTCCCTTGTTGAAATATAATGACTTACTAATCATATAGGATGGAAATTATTCTATACACCATTAGAGCGATTGGTCTTCTTTTTCAAAATTTAGAATAATGCAAGCATGAGCTCTTCTAATTTTCTCATTCATTTTATGAAATTCTCTTATAATGTCAGTCTTGAAATTTATAATATGTTGACCCAGTTTGTATTTGTATTAAGTGATTGTAAAGTTTTAATACAATTTCCATTTCTGACTTATGATAATCTATTTGATACATCGTCCATTGCTAAAATAATGTTTTATGTTTTAGCTGTTTAACATGATTCATACATATATTCTGAGACCACATTTTTGCCATTACTTCAGGTATATCATTCATGTGTTCTTTTGTTTAATTTTTTTTTTTTGACATTTAGTCATTTCATTCTCAAACTCCTGGAATTTAATTACCATTGCTTTATGCAATTCTATGAACCTTTTTTTTTATACCTTTTTCTATTTTTCAAAATTTCATACTGCATATCATTTATTTCTTTATTTACCTGTAGGTGGTTTACTTTTATACTTCTCTTTATTTCCTTCATCTGTACATTCATCTGTAAAACAACTTGCATTATCTCATTCTGCCATTTTTCAAGTTTTTTGATTAAGCAGCTAAACTGCAAATGTTTTTTGTCTATCTTCTAATTCATTTGCTCAAATTTCAAATTCATTTGATTTTGACTATTTTCCATCTGTTTTTGATTATTTTAATCTGTTTGTGGTTATTTAACATTTTCTATTAATTATTTTTTATTTTGGTAATAGTATGAAAACTGAACCCTACCATCTGATGGCACCTTTTTTCACAAAATACACATTAATATACTGTTTTAGTGGCCTTAACTTATGGCTGACAGTACAAGAGGTGTTTTTTGAGCCTAAAAGACCTCCCGAAGGTGATGTATTCTATGACTATGTAACAAAATACTACACCCATTACATTGCCACAGTATTCATCAAGTGAGTGCTCTTGAACTCTCATTATGGCCTGATTTGATGGTGGCCATATTTGAAAAAGATGAAATTCTGCAAAAATTCATTGTCAGAAACTTTTTAGAAAGCATAGTGGAATTACTATTCCAAATTAAGAATTCTTATGTTATCACACACGCTTCCCTATGCTTTTGAACTGCACACAGCTTAAAAAGATTCTTCTTTTCAGGAGAGTTTTTTTTCCAATTTCATGCGTAAATGCCCATTTACACATGAATCCATGTGAGAACTGTCAAATGTCATCTGCAAGTTGTCAGAATTGGTCAAAGCTGAGTGAATTGCTGGCCAGACACACAAGTGGATGGACAATATTGTGTTTTCCCAGAAAGAGAAACTCCTGCAAGTGTATCTATGCAGGTCTGCATAAGGAAAGTTGTTGGTTCAAAGACTTCAAAATCCTATTACTTACAGCTTTGAGGAAAGTTGTTGGTTCAAAGACTTCAAAATCCTATTACTTACAGCTTTGAGGCGTGTCTGTTATTTCATTTGCATGTTATTTTTATGCCCCCATAAATGGTGGTGTTTTTTTTTTATTTGTTTCACTTTACAACTTGTCCAAAGTTTCATTTCTTTTTGATTCAATAAATTATTTTATGGGGAAACTTATTGTTGTTTTTGTTGTTCACATGATTATAAAGTAGGTAGGTAATATTTGACAAGTTTCATTAACAGTTAACCTAGGTAATATTTTATTATACCCCAAAAAAGAAGTGTTTAAGAGTTGATTCAAAAGGCCCCACCAAAAAAATAAATAATAATAAAGAACTGTGCAGTAACATAATAAAATGTTCAAAAAAATAATCCAAAAAGAAGTTAAAAATCAAAACAAACTTTCCCTGCCACCCCACCTTCACTGGCTTAAAGAAAATGTGTTCTTTAAAAATGAACTGTTTATGTCTTTTTTTAAAAAATTAAAAGCCCAAAAAATTATGGAAAAACTTTTCGCTATCATATAAAGCTTTCTTTAGCATAAAGATTTGAAACAAAAAAAAAGCCTCATAATAAATTAACCAAAAAAAAAAAAAAGAAGACAATTCAAAATCAAAACAACCCCTCTCCCTTTCACCCTCTAAAAAATCAAGTGTTGGTTTATTCAAAAGTACCGAATTGTCGAAGCCTTTCAGCAAACCAAAACATCAACAAAAAAAAAGAAGATAAGTTAAAAGCAAACAACAATCCCTCTCCACCATCTAAAAACAACAAAATGTTTGTTACCATATTTTTGTGTAAACAAATCGATGGAGCATTAATCGATAATTTAAAAGCAAACCAACACCCCTACACCATATAAAAACAAAATGTTTGTTTCTTGAAAAAATGAATGAAAAAAAAAAACCTTTGGGGAAAAAATTGTCTTAATGTAAGTACAATTCTGGTCTGAAGTTGATCCACAGCCACCACATGGGATCACAGAAAACCTACTCCAACAGAAAATATCTTCTCTTCCAGATGGTGTACATCCTGGATTACATGGGATTCCCAGATTCCTAATCCTACACCTCAATCAATTTGCAATTCCCATAATGAAGAAGATGGTGGATTACCTAGCAACTGGTAATAGAGTGATACCTAACCTTTACCCAGTGGCGCTAGTTCCATTTATAAAAAAAAAAATCAGGTTATGGATCTCTCAAACATCAAACTTATTTCCATGACACCCCTGCTAATTAAAATTGTAGAGTCTGTGATCAAAGACCTCATCCAACCAAATGTCTTAAAGCACATATCTAACAACCAATATGCCAAGAAGGGATCCTCTACTGCACATGCAATGGGCAACATAATCTCCATCATTGACTATGTCAGAATCCACTGGAAGTCAGGGCCGATAGCTATTCAACTGGACATTGGTACAGCCTTTGACTTGGTACATATAGACATACTCTTAAATATTTTGGCCGAGTATGATGTTCCTGCAGCTGCTGTTCAGATCATAAGCAATTTACTATACAACAGGGAAATTTTTATCACTATGGATGGTAATATTACCTCCGGATTTAAACCGACACAAGCTCTCCCTCAGGGTTCCCCCCTCAGTGCCCTATGCTCCATCGCATATATAAATCCTCTCCTGATGGATTTGGAAAAAAATCTACCAGGTCTTTTTATACCCAATTTAAGCAGAGAATTCAACATGTTTGCCTACATGGATGATGTAATGATCATCCTACCATCAAGAAAACATATTCCTTTGCTACAAACAATATTAAGCCACTATACTGAGAAATACAGGCTACAATTCAACCCCAGCAAGTCTGCCTCCTGGCAAATTGTTTCAGGAAAGAAAATTAACACCCTCTTATCTGCCAAGCCACAGAGATATCTTGGGTTTTCCATATTCAAATCTACCACAGCAATGACCAAAGAGATTCAGGATAACATCCTAGAAACAACAAACAAATTCATCACTTCCTTGTCACAAGTCTACCTTTCCCTCCCTGGTAAGGTAGCACTATTAACATTAATGTGATGCCAAAAATAGCATACTTTCTTCCATTTTTCAAATGCAACAAAAGCTTCATAAATAAAATAAATGGCTTGTTCTCAAGGCTTTTCTGGAAAGGTAAAATGGTCACGATCAGCCTCAAAGGCACTCAGCGACCAAGAAAGTTAAATGGTCTTGCTCTCCACTCCATTCAGGCATTGATTTACCAAAAAACCCACAATGTCATACACAACTTGGTAGCATCATATGGTTTTAACACAATTCTCCAAAAAACTTTCCTTCAAAAGGTAACACCCACTGACCGACCCCCACCAGACAGACAAACATGGATCACTAGAAACACAAGCTTTATCAAACAGCACTGCCCAATAAATGACTCCACATTCAATTCTAAAAATATCATTATGGCAAGCATACACAATCCTCCATCCAATCTTACATCCTATAATCAACACATTTTATTACAACAATCAGAAACTGGTATCCAACTTTAAAAGATGGAGTCTAGAGGCCAAATACCTAGACTTCCTCATTAAATACAACATTAATGGACTACCTACTAATCACTTCCTCTTTTACAAATGTGGTCACAACATAGACCCTACTTGCAGCATTTGCATGAACAGCGATGAGACATTGGAACACCTTTTCTCACAATGTATGGGATTCAGAGTGATCCGAGAAATCATACTCTCCAACACCAAGATAGATTTCCAACTGATCTCATCTCTGAAAGATAGTATCAATATTAAAACCTATCCAATAATATGTCTCTCGGTGTTTTTGAACTATGCCATATGGGTTACACGTTGTAAACTAATCATGGAACACTCACAACCTAATATAAAACAGGTTTTTTCCAAAACAATGATTAAAATCCAGAAGAGAGACCAACTCCTGGCATCGTCGAAAACATTTGAAGACACTTAGACATTATACAATATGCCAAACTAACAACAAGGCAAAAGGGGGGGGGGCTAACAATCAGATAACAAATATGTGAAAGATCTAATGTTCACACCATATTGGACAACATAGACTCATCAGAACCCAAATGAAAATAACAAGATAGTTAGAACAACAATGTAAACCCCAATTGTATGATTACACATCACTGTATACATTAGAAATAATAAATTATTATTGAAACTAAAAAAGAAACCTACAGACAGTTAGTCGTTTATTTACAAACAAACCAATACCCCTAGACCATCTAAAACAAAGTATTTGTCTATTTAAAATGAAAAAAAAACCGGGTGGAAATAAAAAAAAAACTTTGATGGTTTACCATCACCAATGAAAAAATAATAAAAACCGGTTGAAAAAAAAATGTTTTACTGTAATATTATGTAAACAAACAGATGGCCCGTGAATCGGTATATTGATGTGAATTGGGTGGAAAAAAGCATCATCAGATGATAGGGTTCAGTATTCATACTATTACCCAAATTTCTTTTTGAAATCTATCTCTTCTGCTTTTCCATTTGTAAAATCCTGTTTTTTGTTTTATCTTCCATCCTCAATTCCATCTGTTTGAATAATGTGCTGATCATCTTCATTATGTCTAATTGTGATGTTGTTGCAATATTCCTCTGATAAATTTTTGTGTTGTCATTAATCTGTATCTTTTCCTTTTGTTCACCCATCTTATTATCTATATCAATACTATTCGTATTTCTATATCATCTTTCTTTATACTGTCTTTTTCACAGCTTGTTTATAAACTGTCTTCTGCAACCATGTTCTAGACTTCTTTATTGATCTCATTTTTGCATTTTGTTGATCTGAAAATTTTCTTTAATATACATTAAATTTATTGCTTTCAATATATTTACAATTGGATTCACAGACAACTGTACTACATTGTTGATCTGAAAATTTTCTTTAATATACATTAAATTTATTGCTTTCAATATATTTACAATTGGATTCACAGACAACTGTACTACATTGTCTCTGAATCATTTTGGAAAATGAGGAGTACATATATACTCTTTTTGGACCCTTTGGACCAAAGCTTCAGTTTTGGCAATTTTTTCATTTTTCCTTTGTTTTTGACCCAAACTGTTCACAAACTTTAGGTAAATGGAAGTTTTCACTAGCTAATAAACAATTCTTTAATATGGGTCTTCCGAAAATGTACAAAGAATCATAAAATGTACAAAAGTAACTAGTGATAAACTGAACATAAAGTTATATGAATATATACTATTATGAATGAATAAATATGCATACCAGACAATACTACATATAAAGTAGTTAACACATTATTGAAACAAAAGTTTATTTACAAAATATAATTATTAGTCAAAATATAACTGTCTCTTATTCTAAATAAATCGTTTTTTCACACTTATAGATTATTGCTTTAGTTCACAAGTTCAGAGGTAAAACAATTATTATAAAGTGTCCTGCATTTGCTAGGATTGATTTTAAACACTAAACTATCATTCCTCTCCATAATACTGCGATATACCCACCTACAGACTTAAGTATAAATACGTAAAAACTACATACCTGCTTATGGATTACTCTGTTAAATAAATATAAAGAGAGCGCTGCTATCGTTTATCCAGACCAGACATGATAGATCGATAAGCATGGATATAAATAGCATGGTAGAATGATCTACACTCCCTTATGTCCAGGTTCACGTGTGTTAAAGTAGTCAACGCCTTGGAAGGATATCTAGTCTCCAAGAAGAAACCATCCTCGAAGGGTAATAGTGATAATTTGCTATCTGTGAAAACCCTGGATTATTTTTATGCTTGCTGACTGGTTCTCTCTCATAAAGTAACCCTCAGACATAGCAGAGTGGCGCAGTCGACAGGATAGAACAGTAAGTTAAGCGACGCACAAAAAAAAAAAAAATGGCGGCAGGTATGGCAATACGTGAGTTCGATGTAAATAACAGCGACTCCTGGAAAACTTACATAGCACAAGTGGAATATTATTTCTTCATAAATAAAATCGAAGAGGACTGCTATAAAATTGCTACTCTTTTATATTTCGCGGGTCAAGACATGATCCAATTGGCAAATAGGCTTACTGATCCAAAGCGTCCGGAAGACCTACCTTACCAGGAGTTCATAGAGAGACTAAATACATATTTCGTACCGAAGACATCAAAGTGGATAGCGCGTCTGAGATTAAGAAGCAGAACGCAATTACCGCAGGAAAAATATGTGGATTATGACCTCGCATTGAGAAAATTAGCGAAGGATTGTGAATTCGGACAAGAAATAAATGACTCTCTGTTAGAACAATTCCTATACGGCATGTCAGATGATAAATTTAGGAAAGTGCTTTTGAGTGATTCCGATTTAAATTACAAAACGGCCATGGAAAAATGCGTTGCACAGGAGGCCATGTTAAATATGGCATCAGAGTACACTACGGCAAAAATCCCAGAAAAAATATCCTTCAGTATAGAAAGGGAAAGAAATAATATCGCGACCTCCAGTGGCTACAGTAAGAAACAAACATGTAATTGCTGTGGAAAAATAGGACACTTGAAAAATAATTGCAGATATAAAGACAAAGTTTGCAGGATGTGTAACACTAGAGGGCACTTAGCAGCTGTGTGTCATTCCAGAGACGGCGAATATCCGAGAAAAAAATCAGATTACAAGCCCCGGAGTGAGGTGGAACGTGAAGTATCTATCAAGGCCATTAGAAATGACGACACCAAATTGGATAACATTCGGGTAGAATTGCAAATTTGCAATAAACGGATGTCAATGGAAGTGGACAGCGGTGCCGGCTTGTCAATTATATCACATAAAGACTGGATGGAAATAAAAAAAGACTGGGAAAATAACTTAAAGCTATGGAAAGCAGATGTGTTTGTCACGGATATAAACGGAAATAGAATAAATATTCAAGGGAAAGCTACTGTGCCAGTGACGTTGAATAAAAGACATAAGTTCCTAGAATTATATATAGTAAAAAATAATATTAGCCCGTTACTCGGCAGAAATTGGTTCGCGGCTTTGGGAATACGTGTGGAAATATTAAAAAAGGTCCGTATAGAAACTACCATAAAAGAACGATACCCGGAATTGTTTAGGCCTGGAGTGTCAGAATTTAGAACTAGACCAGTGGATATTGAACTAGTGAAAGACGCAAAAGGAATTATATGTAAACCTCGAAAAGTGCCGTTTGCGATAAGAGAAAAAGTAGAGAAAGAATTAAATGATCTTGTAGCTAAAGGAGTTCTCACACCTACGGAAGAGTCGTCGTGGGCGACCCCGATAGTGACGATTGTGAAACCAGAGGGTAGTTTACGGTTATGTGGAGATTATCGTCTCACAATAAATAAATATATAAATAAGGGAGCTTATCCCGTTCCAAATGTGCGAGAAGTATTGGCAGTATTACAGAAGGCAAAATATTTTGCAAAAATAGATCTGAAAACAGCATTTCATCAGATTCCTGTAACTAAGGAGACGGCAGAGCTACTCACGTTAACCATGCACAAAGGCTTATATAAGTGCAATAAATTACCGTACGGAATAACGATCGCACCAAACGTGTTTCAAGCAAAAATGGATATGCTTTTTAGAGCAATGGACGGGGTAATCCCGTACTTGGACGATATTCTCGTCGTTGGCGAGACAGAAAACGAGTTTGAAAAGCGTGTGGATCAGGTTTGTTCGAAGTTAGACCAAGCTAAAGCGAAATTAAACGTAGGAAAGTGTATATGGTCTGCGAAGGAAATTAAATTTCTCGGACACATCGTAACTGCAAAAGGACGCCGCCCAGACCCAGAAAAGGTAAAAGCCATAAAAAATGCCAGAAAACCCCAAAGCGTGAAGGAACTTCAAGCATTTTTAGGACTGCTAAATTTCTACGAAAGTTTTTTAGCTGGGAAATCACATGTGCTATCACCGCTATACATGTTGTTAAAGAAAAAACAACGTTGGATATGGAGCACAGAACAAAATAAAGCTTTTGAAACTGCAAAAGACTTGCTGACATCGGAAAGTTTGTTAGTGCATTATCGGAATGACTGGGAATTATGTATTACTGCAGACGCATCGGAATACGGCGTCGGAGCTGTCCTCTCTCATCCATGTTATGAAGGTGAACGTCCTATTGCGTTTGCTTCGAGAGTACTAACACCAGCTGAGAAAAATTACAGTCAAGTGGATAAGGAAGCTTTAGCAGTGATTTTCGCGGTAAAGAAGTTCCACCAATATGCATACGGACAGAAATTCACGATCTATACCGATCATCGCCGTCTAACGGGAATTTTCGGCTGTGTAAAAAATGTTTACGAATCGTCAAGCCCACGTATGTTACGATGGATAGATATATTGTCGCATTATGATTTCACGTTAATTTACAAACCCGGAAAAAAGATCAGTCATGCGGATGCTTTGTCCAGATTGCCAGATGTAAAGGAAATTACTTATGAAATAAAGGAAATAAACTACATTGACGCTCTAAATCCAGAAGGGATAAATAGCAACGTCATAGCACACTGGACTAGGAATGATAAAGGATACATGAAATTGATAAATTGCATAAGAAAAGGTTGGCCATCTAGATGCCCCAGTGAATTAAGTCATAGCATCTGGATTGCCAGAGAAGGACTGTCTGTGTGCAACGGATGCATATTAAATGATGATCGTGTTTTAGTGCCTACTAATGGCAGAAAAAAAATTTTAAGCTTATTGCATAAAGGACACCCTGGAATAGTGCGTATGAAAGCTCTGGCTAGATCATATGTATGGTGGCCAAACTTGACAAAGGATATTGAGAACACGCTGAAAGAATGTGTAAACTGCCAACAGATATCTAAACTGCCTCCGAAGAAATTTGAAACTTGGCAAGCACCTTCTGCCCCATGGTCGCGAATTCATCTGGACCATGTTGGACCATTGAACGGATATATTATATTGTTATTAGTTGACGCGTATTCACGTTGGACTGAATACAGAGTGGTTAAAGATACCAGTGCTGAGTGCACCATCCGGGTGTTAAATGAAGTGTTTGCTACCCACGGTTATCCGGAAAATGTTGTGACAGATAACGGTGCAGGATTTACATCAACAAAATTTAAAGATTTTCTGAGGGACAGAGGAATAGAACATACTCTCACACCACCATACCACCCTCAGAGCAATGGTATAGCTGAGCAAGGAGTGCAACACCTAAAGTACACCATAAAAAAATTACAATTAAAGAACATGTCGGATGCGTTAGTGCAAGCAATGTATACACAGCATTTCACACCGAGTACTTCAACAGGAAAAACCCCAGCAGAGTTATTAATGGGTCGGAAGTGCCGGACACATCTATCACAACTTTTGCCTGGAAACCACAAGAGTAGAGTTTTCTCAACGGATAAGTTTCTACCCGGTGAAGACGTTTGGATTTATGACGTGTTGAAGAGTAAATGGATCCCGGGAACTGTAAAACAGCTACTGTCAAAACAAATTCGTCTGGTGGAGTTACAAAATAAAAAATCATTTAGAAAACACATAAACCACCTTCGCCACCGTCGAGAGGACCCTGCATCAGAGGACGAGAGTGAAATGCCGTTGGATACAAAGATAGAAACGGAACGTGGAGATGAAACCGATCTGGAAATGGTATTGAATAAGGATACTTCAAAAGATGAAGAGTTGGAGGATGTACCGTGTGACCCAGTGCAAGAAGGATTAAAAACACAAAGAGCATGTCGTTTACCTGTTAAGTTTAAAGACTACATTTGTAGTTAAGCTCCATTTATTTCCAGAGTAGGGGGAGGAGTGCGATATACCCACCTACAGACTTAAGTATAAATACGTAAAAACTACATACCTGCTTATGGATTACTCTGTTAAATAAATATAAAGAGAGTGCTGCTATCGTTTATCCAGACCAGACATGATAGATCGATAAGCATGGATATAAATAGCATGGTAGAACGATCTACACTCTCTTATGTCCAGGTTCACGTGTGTTAAAGTAGTCAACGCCTTGGAAGGATATCTAGTCTCCAAGAAGAAACCATCCTCGAATGGTAATAGTGATAATTTGCTATCTGTGAAAACCCTGGATTATTTTTATGCTTGCTGACTGGTTCTCTCTCATAGAGTAACCCTCAGACATAGCAATACCAATACCATTTTATGATTGAGTACCTTTGCTATAGAGTAAATTCCTTTCTTTAATTACATCAAGTAAAAAAAATCTTGTTCATGGCTGATCCTTACAATTACACAGCCTTTATTTAATGCATAAAGTTTCCAGAATAGTCCCATGCATATGTCTAATATGGGATTATTATAACCACTGCATCTATTTTACAGCAATAACTGTAGGAAATGCCACATGAGGTCTGAATCTTGATTTCATAATACTAGAACTTCACTACAGCGATTGCTCCTTTGAGTCTGATCCGTACTTTTATAAAAAAAAATATTGAATGAATTTAAAATATAGCTAGAGAATCAGAAGTCAGAAGCGACAGTTGAAATTTGATCACAGATCAGGCCAAATATAAATAATCAATAAGCAGTGCACCCCCTAGATTGAGCTACAATGCATTGTTTTGAACAATTTATATTTGTTTTTGTCCATAATTAGTTTGTTTCATAAAAATAAAGTTTTACAAGCAGCTAATGATTGTAAAAGAAAAAGAACAGAGTAGAGATGCAGATAGAATGCAGAGTGTAAATATAATTTTAAAATCAATCATTTTCCTAATCACTTTTTGTGAACCTAATTTTATTAATTATAATAAAAATGTTCGTTTCAATGTAAAAATATTTTTTATAACTTTGACATTTAACAAAAAAAAAAAAAAATCAGAATCTTTGTGCAATCATATTTTGTTTCAAAGTTTGAATATTTGACCTTTGAACCTTGAACTTTAATTTTAAAAATAATGTAAGCAAATCTAAATGTGTGAATAAAAATACATCTTTTTTTTTTTTAAAAAAAAAAAAACATATGTGTACTCTTTTTTTTAAATATCATTGTTATTAAAATTGTTATCCCTAAAGATAAGCAACATTTAAAACCCGCATTTAACCATTGTTGTGATCAATTATATATTGTACTTTGCAACCGACACATTATATATATACAGCAAATATCAGAATTTCAGCTCTACTTACAATATATTTAAATTGATCTTCATACATATATATTTCAAACTTTTATTCCGTCACAAATTCATGCAATATATATATATGAAGTGAAATTATAACATATGCTATATTTGTCCTCTTTATTAGAAAAAAAAAAAAAGGACCAATGGGTGTTTCAATAGGTTGGTTTGATTTCTGTGACGGTGGAAGATTTTAATATGATTAAAATAAAAAAAAATAATAAAATTATATTATTCACACAAGCAACTGATGATTGCTGGTTTAGCATGAAATACGGTATTGGTGATTATTTATCTTTTCAACATGTGTGTGATCAGGTGAGTCAGCAATATGAGATGGCATGGAGAGTTGAGGGTCGTGTGAAAGTCTGAGTTCGAATACCTCATATATTACATTATACACACAAGCTAATCATATGATATTGATCACATTATTAGAAAATTATAAATTTTTTAAAACAGATCCTACAAAACAAAAATTCAGAAAAAGAAGGAAAAAGAAAATGTGTGCATTGTTCATCAATGTTGGTGCAATACTTGTTAAGTCTTGTTACAAAGAAACAATGAAACAAACGTTTACACACACATATATAATAGATAAAGAATTATCAGTCATTTATGAGCATCTTTAGTATAGCACTTTATTTAAATTTAAACAAGCTTTTCATTTAAGTAACCTTGAAATAAAAATATTTCTGAATAATTTGTTTTACAGATTCAGCATCTATTTGGTGTGGACTTCAGATCATTTGCAAATCCTTTGTTTCTTATTAAAATATTTGAATTCTACTATAACACATATTGCTGATATTCACTTTTGTATATCATTTTTTTAAATTTAGGATGTGCAGATGATCTAGGTCTGTGATTTGGTTATTCAAAATTACATATTTTTAAAATAATAGCAGTGTGTTCAATATGTTAACAATATTTTAATTAGAACTTTATAAATGTGACTGTAATCACATATTAATTCTATTAATATTTTAACATTACTTTAAACAATATTACAATATTTTAAATAATTCGTTTAAAAATATTTGGCAAAACATATATTCAAGACTTTTTCAAACTGAAGCTCATTTATGATCATAAATGCATTATTTTTCACATCCACAATTTTTGGTTTTAGTAAAAAATTTCTAGAAAACTTACTTTTAAATAATGAAACATTAACTATATCTTTACCCACATTAGTAAAATAAATGTATATAATGTAGCTGATTATTAGAATACAGTATATTTAAGTTGTATTTATATGATATAATAATATATGAGCTATTAACAGATGTGAAACTGACCATCGTGGCACATATTAATAAATACAATTTTATGTAAAAAAAAAAAGGTTTTAACTTGAATAGTTTAAATTTTAACACTCTTTATGCAATAGTCTTACAATTTTAGATGAATTTTAGATTTTTTTTTGTAAAATGTATTTAAACTGAAATTTTAAAAGTTGATCAAATTGAGTTGTGTAAAATGATCATAAATAACAATTTTCATTATTTTGTGTTTTTTTGCTATACCCATTACCCTTGTAAATATTGAAAGCCAGGCACTCTTCACAAACCTGGGAGCTTTAATTGTAAGTATAGGGGATTTGAACTCAGACTTTCAAGCACCCTTCAACTATCCACACTATTTTAATATAAACTGAGCACTGATTAGATATGTGTGTGGGAGATGATAATCTGGGCCAACTGATGAGTGCTGGTTTAGCATGAAATATGTATATTGCTGATTATTTATCTTTTCTACATGTGTGTGATCATGTGTATCAGTTGTATGAGATAGTGTGGATAGTTGAAAGGTGCTTGAAAATCTGAGTTCAAATCTATACTTATACTTACCATTACCCTTGTATAAAAATTGCTATTGTTTTCATTTTTATGTTGCAAATTACCAAAAGTTTTAAAGCAGTAAATACATTAATAAAAGCAAGACAAGTGTGTAAGATTTATCAAGATTGATGCAGTAAGTATCTCGCTCTTCTTATGGCTTAATATTTATATAATATTTACTTGAAAATAATTATGATTTTGAGATATTTTTATTTTGCAAATAATTAATAAATATATGACTTATTAACAACAACATTTGTAAATAAGCATTTATTTTATAGTGCCATGTTTTATAAATTGTAATACATTAAAGATCAGCCTTTTCAAGCTATTCTGCTTGCGCTTTTTACAAGTGTTAATAATAAATGAATACTTTCATTCCCAACACCAGATATAGTATTTAGGAAAGAATAAAATGAATCCACTTATTCTTTCAAACCCAAATGCTTATATATGGGAAAATCTTAAGTACTGGAAATGAAAGCGTGAAAATAGACCACTCACTTTAAATTACTGTTTACGATGTATAACAACAACATTACAAAAGCATGCCATTTTCTGATGTTATATTTCTAAATTTCATCCACTTTTGGGATTATATTTTAAATACATAGTGCAAATGAAATTTCATGAGAATATATTTAGAAAATGAAATTTTATCTTGGTTTAGCAAAATTATACTTCTATTACTGAATTTGAACAATTTTTAGTATTTAAATGAAATATTTTATGATAAACTAATTTTAAACTGGTTATAAAATTTTAACCTCATAGTCTATTCTTCACAATACATTTACAAGTGACAAATTAAATACATAGTCCTTGCAAATTTCAAACAAATGAAAATATGTTTATGCAATAAAATTTTATCTTGGATTACCAAAACGATAATTCTTTTCATTTCTCTAGTAAGTATTTCAATACTGAGACCACAGCATTTTTCAATTTATGTAATTTTTTAATCAAAGTTGCTTTTGTCTTGAATTTTTATGATGTAATTAGAAAATGGTTATCATTCTAACACATTTTTATATTGTAAATTACCAAAGTTTTTAAAACAAGGAAATAAGGTAAAGCAAAATTCTATAGCATATGTAATCTCCAAAAAAGTTATGCAATATTCATCCACATTGGTTTCAGTAATTGTTTAGTTTTCAAGTAACACGTATTCATAGAATTGTGAACAATTATTTTATTTTTCTTTCAGCTCCTGATAAACTTGTCTTTAAAGTTAAGGCTGACAAAGAGCCTGCAGTTTTTGGTCAACCTTTATGCTTTTCAATGGATGATAATCTTCCTAGTTCCTGCTTTATATCTAAAGTAGTTTTGACTCTTGAAAAGGAAAAAAATAAACAATCGCTGGTTTATACAATGATACAAGAAAATGCAATTAGTGCCAAGACTTTTGAAGTTGATCCTAATTGGGAAAAGATCATACATATAAAAGAAAGTGGGAAATATCATTCTTTCTGTTTTAAAAAATTTGGAACATCAATAACTGATCTTAACGGTGTTATTTATGCTATAGTTGATAGTAAAACTGATTGCAAGTTTACACCTTTAAAAACATTTATCAATCAATCTTTTGATTATTCTTATGGTAAGTACAATATTATACTAATACTCAAATATAAGTATATTGTCTACATTAAACGTAATGATATTAGAAGAGACTTGAACTCAGACTTTCAAACTCTCTATAGCTATGAACTTTCTCTTATACTACTGATATACATGACCACCTACATGTGAAAAATATAAATGAGCACCAGTATATGTATTTCATGCTGAACCAGCATTCATTGGTTCCTCCAGGTCACCATCTCCTACACACATACACAAACAAATATATATATATATATATATATATATATATATATATATATATATATTGTTTGATGTTTGTATTCTTTTCAAAATATATGTAATATTCAAATCAATATATATATATTAAAATACACATATAAATCAATATATATATATATATATATTCACATACATTATAGTTATTTTATTAGAAGTACTTTCAACTATACATCTTGTAGTCTTTATCAATTATATAACATTGATTAATCAAAATGAGACGTCCTTTGACAATACTCATAGTTTCAATTTAGTTTAGTTCTCCCACAAGATATATATAGTAATTAAAAGATTTCCAGTTTATAGATGCAAATAGTGAAATGTAATGATAAAATTTTCCCATATAATAATTTAAATAAAATTTCAGATACAGTGTAATTAGGCAACAAAGAAGCTTTGCCTTGAAAGCTGAATCTGTGTAATTAAGTAATAGCAATAATACTTATATGGATCACATTAAGTCAATAACTAATAAAATTACATTTATTTACTAATTATAGCAGATATGAATTATATGTCATATGTAGATATCTTATATAGGTTAAAATTTGAATATAATCTATAAAACACACAAATAAAACTTACCTGCATAATATATATTCTAACAGTATGATAACACATTAGGGCTGAATTATGAGGAGTAGGGAAATGATCATCATCTCCACATTTAATAATCAAAATTAAATATAAAAGAAGCCAGAGAGACTAGCAAAAAAAAGCTAACTGCAATTTTACCCATCATTAAACAAAAGCACTCAAATCATCATCATGAATGATCAACAAAGAGCTATCAGTAAACCAACAGTCAACCTTGTGACTTGATTTGAAAGGAGTCTATTACAGACATGCTAATTATCTAGCTGCTGTCAAACTTGAGGAAGATTACATCAACAATAATCTGGATATACAAACTAATCCATTACTCATAATAATAAAAAAATAATGCTGATATATTGAACTATGCTGTGCTCTGGCCATATAGCAATATTAATGTACTGATCAAAATATAAACTTAGTTTCTAATAAAATGAAATGATATGTTGTGTATGGACATTAAAAGTGATATGTTTGCACTATCAAAGATTATCATTTGGACATCTTATAACCGTTATGCAAGCAAGAAATAATACACACATATAATATTTTCAACCTATTTTAGGATTAAATAAATTTACTAGAATAACTTAAACCGTGAAATATAAGTTTATTAATTAGAAACAGTAACCATAAAATTAAATTAAAATTTGTTGAATATGCTATAAATATGAATACATCAATCTGATTTTTATTAAAATAATGCAAAACAAAGCTATCACATTGTGATTTACAAGTATTTCAAGACATTTACATAAAACCCATCTATATAAACATTCTGACATACTGTATCATAAAATAAAATTAACATATTTGGATTATCATAAAGTAATATTAATATATTCATTTTAATAATACATAAATAATGACTGATTTCACACATGTATGCTCATTCAAAGATGGGCCCACACTGGCGTTTATATCTAGGATATTTCATTTGTTAAAAAAAACTTATTAAATCCCTACTATTATATTTTTGCTAAACAATTAATTTAATGTGGAATATACATAAAAGAAATGTACACATAAGTGCATATTCTAATTTAAATTAAATAGGTTGTAGTGCATTATTTTAAATTGTAAGTAAAAGTTATTAACAGAAGATTGTTTTTAAGTCCAATTTGAACGTTCTTTCAAAACTCTGTTTTGATTTACAATATTTAATTAATCAAAACTAAAATAAATCCTGTCTGGAGGAAAACTGCTTATTTTTTTCTATTAAATGGAAATATATATTCACCAGTTATTTTCTTTTAAAGCTGATAAATGAAATAATCTAATTTTAACTGCACAATTAAGTATTTGAAATAATGCCATTTAATTCACCAGCTAATATCTGTTTATGAGTTAGATCTTCTGTATGCACTTTATATATACAGCCATACTAATGACATTTGCACTACTCTAAAATAAAGCTTAATAAGCATATGTACAATGGCATAGCATCTTAATCTTTCAATTTTCTGGCTAGTACTCCAATTTCTTGGTAAGCTGTAATAGTATAAAACTGTAGACTGTAGACTAATTCTTGGCGTTTCCAGGTTAAGTTATATGTCAAGTAATATTGGTATTTGTCAGTTCTATTCAGTGTTATAATTTGATTGACTTCAGAAAGACCTAATGGCTATTAATGAATTTATGGTATGAACCACAGAAAATTTAACCCTTCCTATGTGATGTTAAACTCTATCATTATAAAAGTGGCAGCAGCTAGCTTGCATCCTATCTCTTGCTTTCAGTTATAATTTCATAATAATAATGATATAATGATATTTTAAAATGCAAATCTATCTTTTATATCCCAAGGAGAAATTTATAAACACAATATTTAAAGTAAATTATTATTTTCTCTTTCTTGATCAAAAAAAGTTAATGTCTCTTTCCAATTCAACTTAATTAAAACCAAATTATTATCTGAAACAATGTTAATCCTCCAAACACATCAGCTAGTAGTATTAAAATAAAAGTAATTTTATCAAACACTAAAAAAATAATTTAATTAAAAATAGATAGGGAAATTTTATAATTACTGGTATTATCTACTTTAACATGGAAACAAATGTTTTATTTTTATTTTTTCCAAAATAGAATTTTATTCACACTTTGATAATACAAATCCAAATTGGGCACAATGCATAGAGCTTGTCCTAAATTACAATGGCTAATCAAACAAAGTTAATAAAGTTACCAATTTAGAATGAATACAAGGCATGTAGATAGTACAAAACCAGAATGATTAAAGATACAGAATAAACCATAAATAACAAAATTTTCACTATAATCCACCAAGGCAATGCACATAAACATCTTTATAAATACATACATAAAATTACTTCTAATATACAAATTTTAAGATAATCACAAATGGGATTTGCAATATAATAATAGGCCAATTGTCTCAAACATTAAGAAATAAGCATATACAACAATGACTTAATTACAGATGATACTAGTAAACTAAATTATCATAGGCATAAACAATATAAATAAGACCAATCATAAATTTATGGGGTCAGACAATGTAACAATGGGTGGCAAAGATTGAACTATAGCCTGAATTGACCCCATGTCTGCTTTGCCAACCATGGATGGCAAGTTTGCTTGCCTCCTCTTGTTTTGATGAGTATCTTAAAAAACAGTTTATCAATAGGGCAGTCCAATCCTCTGTCAAGACCATATCACAAAGTTTATAAATGTGGCAAGTCTAATAGTACCTAACAGTCACTTTATAAATGTAGCCATAAGATGTACACTGGGCAGGTTAGGGTCTGTAATTTTCTGCAAAATGAGGTTCTGGAGGTAGATCTATGAATCGCATAGGGTAAGTATATGATCTATAGAATCTTCTTGCTTCATACTGTAACAGTCAAGTTTGTACATTCACGTAACAGAATTCAGAATCCAAGCAAAAAAGACTGAAGCTGCCCAGACTAGGACTGTCACCTCCCGAGTCCGACCGCACTTCAACTCGTAAGCCAGGATTCCAAGACTCAAGACCCTACGAATGACCACCTTGAACTTACACGTAGTATACCTCTTTCCACACGGCCGACATAGGTCACGGAGAAGCAATGAGACTCATAACAAAAAAAATGGAATTTATTAACTGTATATATTTAAAACTAATTAATGCATCGGAAATCACATATATAATATAGAGAATTTTGAATTGGATTGAAATAAATGAGATCGAGATCAGAGTAATTTATTAAATTGTATGTTTATTTTTGCAGATTAAATTTGACGATTTTATCTATATTATTCTTGCATTTTACAATTAAAATGCGCGTAGCATCTAACATTTTGGAGAGCGCTTTAACCTTCTCTCCTTACAATTAAAATTATTTTACATTTGTTATTTTATTTGATGAAGTTAAATATTGTTTTCATCATTTACTTTATTATCTTATTGATCAGTCACTGCATTGTAGCTATGGGGCAGATTATGCTAATCCCTCTTATTTCATGGTTTTCAGCTAAGTAATCAGACGAAGCCTTGTTGTCACATATATGTGAAACATTTATAGTCAATTTTATCTATAATATTATTATTTCAAACTATTGTACATGAGACCGAAACTAGCTCTTGAATATGTCAGACAATGGCTGAAACTTAATTTAAGGGAGGAAGAGTTGGCAACCAAAAGACCCAATGCGCTATAGCGCTGGTAAACAGTTATACTAAATGTCGCTCTGCGGATGGATTAATATTTAGGGTTTTGTGACCAACACCGGAGCCCTATGACCGATCGCCATGCTGCTAAAGAGGGTTGGGGTAGCTAACACTATTGCCTGGAATTTGACGTCAGGTCTTATTCGTGTGCGACCCAAGGAGTGTAAGAGGGATGGCCGTTCCGAGTCCCATCTTAAAGAAAAATGCAACATAACGAGAAAGTTGAAATTGTATAATAAAATTATCACATCCGCCAAGCAAAAGAGTTGAAATATATTTAATATTTAGCCACGAGAACGATAGCTAATCAGTGGAATCATTAGCGCCAACTCTAATATAGCATTTTTAATATCATATGCTATACGTGGGCGTACTTTTAAATATTCTTTGCTTTCTAGTTTCAATCTCAAATAACACATTTGATTACGCGATTAATAAAAAAGAAAAAGGGGAAAAGTATATTTGGAGGGCTTTTACAAAATGAAATAAATAACAAATATACTTATTCAAGGCTTGGATATTGCTTAGTGAAAATTAAATTGAAATTTACTTTGGGTTAAAACAAGATTCCCATTTTAAAATTGCAAACAAATAATTAAATAATCAAGGTCAAAATAATAATCAGCACATAGCCAATTCTTAACAGTTATTTAAGAGGGTTTCGAAACAGCGTGCATTAAGCTACGATAAATAATTATTAAATGAAGAGGGGTCATTCTCTCTTCTCTTTATTATTAATATTGAATGCCCGCTGTTTCGAGGCATTAGCATATAATTTATATTTTAAAATAAAAAAAATAAAGAAACCATAGTCACAACTGCAGTGAGAAAATTGAAAATAAAATTATTAAAATCATTTAGTTAGGAAACATTAGAAAGTAGGTCAGAATTATATAATTAAATTTAAGAATAAAATTTTACATTTAGCAATTTACTTGAATTCAAGATTTTAGAATTAAAATACATTTTATAAGTCTAGACTTAAAGGAAAATTAATATATTGAACTGCAGTTAGAAATGGTGAGGTTACCGGTCATCTTGTAGTACTTGAGCTGGAGTTACGGGAGTCTTTGTGGCGGCTTGCGGCATCATCTTCTTCCCACGGTTAGAGCGGAGCTGTTATGGCGGCATACTGGTGATGGTGGTTTTTTGGATGGAAGTAAAGGCCCGTCGCCTTCACTCTGGAGCTTAGCCAAGGCTGCCTGTTTTAGCCCGACATTTTCTCTCGCACAGATATAAAAATTATTGTCTTAACTGGATGTCAAAATGTTCACGGTTGCTTTTGGTTCAGGATACACGCTGGATTCCAAAGCTTAACGATGATCAAAGAAGGCAAAACTTCACAGATGTAGCATTCAAGCTGTCAAGGTTTCAAAAAGTAAAGATCTAAGATGGCTCCTCCACTTTACATGGCCTTTTTAAATGATCGCCTTATCAGCCCACACACCTTGGAATTTCATCTCCATCAAGATTACAAAATTTTTAATTTGCTTATGAAATTAGTGGTTGACTTCAAACATGCTGACATTCCTTTTAGGTGTTATAACTTTTCTCTGATTATCAACTTTTAATTAAATCGAATTTTAATCAGTTTAATCCGATATTAGATTTTATTTTTAATTAGTCAGGAATTTTGTTCTGATTTTATAATTTATGTGTAAAATCCCTGCTGTAAACATATTTTTAATTAGCGAGGTCTCCAAAATAATTTAGAATCAATTAGCTAGATTATTTTAAAATTGGCTTTTCTTTTTAGAAACCTAAGGCAGGTGTGGCATATACTGATACAATTGTTTACAGCAAAAACTTTACTAAACTTTTAATTCTCCGAAAATACTTTTATTTTTAGAAAAAAAATCTTTTTTCTTTTTAAAAAGAAACTTGTCAGCGCATTTGCAATCAATCACCCTTTCAATGTGTTTTTACATTAAATTGGTTTATAATAAAAATGAAACTTAAAATTTAATAAATATTTTAATCACGCCACTATGCTATATATGTATATTCAATATAGGTGGATTATATTCCCACATACGAATTTAAGTAATAAATTAATAAATTGACGCTACATTATTACTGTTTAAAAATAGTTTAAAAATATTACGCGATAAAATTATACGCTATAACTCTGGCAATACTATTCAATTATAGCGTTCTTTCGTATGTGCGTATATAATGCTGTTTATATAGCCGTGATTGCAATTTTTAACTTACAAATCTTAATTTAGACTTATTAAATAGGTTTGAACTTAGCACAGACGAGTGGGTTATTAGGATGGTTGGTGAAACGGTGAGGGACTTGAAGACAACCGTTTCATTTCCGTAAACTTACAAAAAAAAACAATTAAAAAAAATGACCTTGCTACAATCATGACTTTGAATTTTCGTTATCAATTTGTTAAATAATTTCCTATTTTCCCATGCACATAAACTTATTTACTTGCTGCGCTAAGGGATTTATTTATCAGTACCTTTATACTTACGACTCTCCTACCACCAAAAAAAAAAACATACGCGCAATAAAATTAATATCAAGAGCAATATACACATTAAATCACCAATCAATCATAAAAAAAAATCATGCAATCTCAATAAATCTGAATTAATATCCAAATGGATATTCGTCAGTTAGAAGGGGGTAGACATGTTAGTTTTTTTTTTTTTTTTTTAAATATGCAGTATATATATTTAATGTTTTTGGGGGAGGGACAGATCCCCCTTTTTTTTTTTTTTTATAGCTAATAAATTTTTAAGTAGGATCTGGGGGTTGTTTAATACTTGGCTCGTGACTACTAAAGCCAAAACAATATCCCAACAGGTCATCATCATCCTCGGATTCAGATGTCTCATTACATTCGTTTGTTGGTCTTAACAGAGGCTGACTTGGGTGCATTTTTAAGCTTCTGGCAAATTCACTCCCTTCGTATGGGATCTCGTTATTTAATTCCCAATCATCTTCCTCTAATTTCGAACCCCTTTTTGACTTCGAGTCCCGACAAACTGACTCACTATGTGTAATCTTATCTTCCTTAACCGCTGGTTCTTTTTCTATATCTGATATAACGATATTCCCATTTTTTTGACTTGTTTCGCCCAGATCATCTAAATAACTTTCTTTATTCACTCCCTTATCGTTTAACGCGACTGGTGCAAAATGTACAGATTCTTTTTGCTTCTTACTTTCTTTCTCTGACTCACTATTCATTGATGATGTCACTGATTCATATATAGTTGGTTGTCTATTTTCTAGTGTTAACTCTAAACCACTCCTGCATGGGATGGAACAGTGTTCAGATTCTTTATCCATAATGCTTTCCATGTTGATTTTCATCTCCCTTATATTAGAAGTATCTTTTACACTATCTGTAGTCTTACTAATATCTGGTACAGTGTTTGTCTTGCCCTGGTTGTAGGTTTGGGAACCAGTAGTTAAGTTACATTCTACAATGTCCATTTTTGCTTCCCTTATTGGTGTAATTTCTCTCTTCAATTCCTGGATGTCTTCTGTAATGGCATTTTCTTCTTGGGCAACAACATGATTTCTATAACTCAAGTTTTCTTTTAACTCAGAAATCTCCTCTCTGATCTGTTTCTGTCCCTCTTCGTATTCTTCAATTTTGCGGCAGATATCTTGCCCCATTTTAGAGACTTTCTCCTCCATAACCATTTCCTGATGCTCGGTCTGCCCTCTAACATCTGTGAGTTGTTCTTTTAGTGATTCTATTTCCTTGTTGGTTTCTTCTCGGTTTTGATTTAATTTTTTTGTGACCTCTACTTGAACTTCTTCATATTTTTCTTGGCAGCTGATGGACAACTCCTGCCAGCTCCTACATAGCTTTTCTTCAAGTCGTTGGCCTTGCATTTCCATTTCTCGTCTCACTTCTACTATCCCTTCCTCGTACCGTTTGTTTCCCTCTCTAATTTCCTTTCCCAACACCTCAAATCTCTGCTCCATTTCTAACTTATTTTTTCGATCTCTCTCCTCTAATCTCTGCTCCATTTCCAACTTATTTTTTGATCTCTCTCCTCTAATTTCTGACTATTTACCTCGTCTCTCTTTATAAAAATTTGAGTCATCCTCTCCAACATAAAATTCACATCCCAATTTTTATTTTTGGACTCTTCCACCTGTTTATGTTCTACTTCATTATTTACTGGTTCTTCTGAGATAATGGCAGCTCCTCCTGTAGGACTTTCCTCATCAGGGCTAAGGCTCACTTCCCCTCCTGTGCTGCTGCTCTCTTCTGCGATCTTTCTCCCTGACCTTAACGTGATCCCTAAACATTTCCCTTCTATTTCCTTCTGTACTTCTTCCCCTTCACTCATTATTTCTTGGTCCTCCTCCATATTATTATTATTATTTTTTTTTTTACTCTTATTAAACTAGATCTCAAACAATACTGATTAATTTACTAAAAAAAACTTTATTGAATATACGGCTGATGGCTAAACTCCGTGAATGAAAGTGACTGGTTCACTTCCCATCATGTTATGATGCCTAACTCTACTATGATGCCTAACTTTATACCGCTATTATTTTTATTTTGCAAGACCCGCCCATTATTTCATAACTTTAATAAATACAATTATAAAAATAAATAATAAAAGTTGACTCACCCTCGGTTTCTTCCAGCTGCTTTGAAATTTAATTTTAAATTCGTTCATGATTGTAACAATATTTTGTTTTATACGTCTGTGCCAGTTTCAAACAGTAAAATTTATATCTGACCCACTTTCCAATTTCATTCTCATTCTTATTCAATCCAATTCACAAAGTATGATTTTCATAAAAAAAACAAACGGTTTTTCCTTTCCTTTTAAATTCCAATGTTTTTCCTCACTACCCCTGATGACAAATTTATATGAGGATGACCTATAGCTTATTTAAATCATCCTCGGGCGCCAGTCACCAGTGAGCAAGAAAGCTTAACAAAATTAAACTCAAAATTTACCAAAAGTCATTTGAAAAAAAAATTTTTTTTTTTTTTTTTTTTTTTTTTTTTTAGCAAAATTTTTTTATTTCATTTTATATGTATCTGATCATTGGTCTCTTCAGGGGTGGAAATAAGTTACAAGCCCCACGATTTGGGCGTCCAAACCCGGTGAAAAAAAAAATACTATGTAACAGTCAAGTTTGTACATTCGCGTAACAGAATTCAGAATCCAAGCAAAAGAGACCGAAGCTGACCAGACTAGGACTGTAACCTCCCGAGTCCGACCGCACTTCAACTCGTAAGCCAGGATTCCAAGACTCAAGACCCTACGAATGACCACCTTGAACTTACACGTAGTATACCTCTTTCCACACGGCCGACATAGGTCACGGAGAAGCAATGAGACTCATAACAAAAAAATGGAATTTATTAACTGTATATATTTAAAACTAATTAATGCATCGGAAATCACATATATAATATAGAGAATTTTGAATTGGATTGAAATAAATGAGATCGAGATCAGAGTAATTTATTAAATTGTATGTTTATTTTTGCAGATTAAATTTGACGATTTTATCTATATTATTCTTGCATTTTACAATTAAAATGCGCGTAGCATCTAACATTTTGGAGAGCGCTTTAACCTTCTCTCCTTACAATTAAAATTATTTTACATTTGTTATTTTATTTGATGAAGTTAAATATTGTTTTCATCATTTACTTTATTATCTTATTGATCAGTCACTGCATTGTAGCTATGGGGCAGATTATGCTAATCCCTCTTATTTCATGGTTTTCAGCTAAGTAATCAGACGAAGCCTTGTTGTCACATATATGTGAAACATTTATAGTCAATTTTATCTATAATATTATTATTTCAAACTATTGTACATGAGACCGAAACTAGCTCTTGAATATGTCAGACAATGGCTGAAACTTAATTTAAGGGAGGAAGAGTTGGCAACCAAAAGACCCAATGCGCTATAGCGCTGGTAAACAGTTATACTAAATGTCGCTCTGCGGATGGATTAATATTTAGGGTTTTGTGACCAACACCGGAGCCCTATGACCGATCGCCATGCTGCTAAAGAGGGTTGGGGTAGCTAACACTATTGCCTGGAATTTGACGTCAGGTCTTATTCGTGTGCGACCCAAGGAGTGTAAGAGGGATGGCCGTTCCGAGTCCCATCTTAAAGAAAAATGCAACATAACGAGAAAGTTGAAATTGTATAATAAAATTATCACATCCGCCAAGCAAAAGAGTTGAAATATATTTAATATTTAGCCACGAGAACGATAGCTAATCAGTGGAATCATTAGCGCCAACTCTAATATAGCATTTTTAATATCATATGCTATACGTGGGCGTACTTTTAAATATTCTTTGCTTTCTAGTTTCAATCTCAAATAACACATTTGATTACGCGATTAATAAAAAAGAAAAAGGGGAAAAGTATATTTGGAGGGCTTTTACAAAATGAACTAAATAACAAATATACTTATTCAAGGCTTGGATATTGCTTAGTGAAAATTAAATTGAAATTTACTTTGGGTTAAAACAAGATTCCCATTTTAAAATTGCAAACAAATAATTAAATAATCAAGGTCAAAATAATAATCAGCACATAGCCAATTCTTAACAGTTATTTAAGAGGGTTTCGAAACAGCGTGCATTAAGCTACGATAAATAATTATTAAATGAAGAGGGGTCATTCTCTCTTCTCTTTATTATTAATATTGAATGCCCGCTGTTTCGAGGCATTAGCATATAATTTATATTTTAAAATAAAAAAATAAAGAAACCATAGTCACAACTGCAGTGAGAAAATTGAAAATAAAATTATTAAAATCATTCAGTTAGGAAACATTAGAAAGTAGGTCAGAATTATATAATTAAATTTAAGAATAAAATTTTACATTTAGCAATTTACTTGAATTCAAGATTTTAGAATTAAAATACATTTTATAAGTCTAGACTTAAAGGAAAATTAATATATTGAACTGCAGTTAGAAATGGTGAGGTTACCGGTCATCTTGTAGTACTTGAGCTGGTCAGAATTATATAATTAAATTTAAGAATAAAATTTTACATTTAGCAATTTACTTGAATTCAAGATTTTAGAATTAAAATACATTTTATAAGTCTAGACTTAAAGGAAAATTAATATATTGAACTGCAGTTAGAAATGGTGAGGTTACCGGTCATCTTGTAGTACTTGAGCTGGAGTTACGGGAGTCTTTGTGGCGGCTTGCGGCATCATCTTCTTCCCACGGTTAGAGCAGAGCTGTTATGGCGGACTACTGGTGATGGTGGTTTTTTTGGATGGAAGTAAAGGCCCGTCGCCTTCACTCTGGAGCTTAGCCAAGGCTGCCTGTTTTAGCCCGACATTTTCTCTCGCACAGTTATAAAAATTATTGTCTTAACTGGATGTCAAAATGTTCACGGTTGCTTTTGGTTCAGGATACACGCTGGATTCCAAAGCTTAACGATGATCCAAAGAAGGCAAAACTTCACAGATGTAGCATTCAAGCTGTCAAGATTTCAAAAGAGTAAAGATCTACGATGGCTCCTCCACTTTACATGGCCTTTTTAAATGATCGCCTTATCAGCCCACACACCTTGGAATTTCATCTCCATCAAGATTACAAAATTTTTAATTTGCTTATGAAATTAATGGTTGACTTCAAACATGCTGACATTCCTTTTAGGTGTTATAACTTTTCTCTGATTATCAACTTTTAATTAAATCGAATTTTAATCAGTTTAATCCGATATTAGATTTTATTTTTAATTAGTCAGGAATTTTGTTCTGATTTTATAATTTATGTGTAAAATCCCTGCTGTAAACATATTTTTAATTAGCGAGGTCTCCAAAATAATTTAGAATCAATTAGCTAGATTATTTTAAAATTGGCTTTTCTTTTTAGAAACCTAAGGCAGGTGTGGCATATACTGATACAATTGTTTACAGCAAAAACTTTACTAAACTTTTAATTCTCCGAAAATACTTTTATTTTTAGAAAAAAAATCTTTTTTCTTTTTAAACAGAAACTTGTCAGCGCATTTGCAATCAATCACCCTTTCAATGTGTTTTTACATAAAATTGGTTTATAATAAAAATGAAACTTAAAATTTAATAAATATTTTAATCACGCCACTATGCTATATGTATATTCAATATAGGTGGATTATATTCCCACATACGAATTTAAGTAATAAATTAATAAATTGACGCTACATTATTACTGTTTAAAAATAATTTAAAAATATTACGCGATAAAATTATACGCTATAACTCTGGCAATACTATTCAATTATAGCGTTCTTTCGTATGTGCGTATATAATGCTGTTTATACAGCCGTGATTGCAATTTTTAACTTACAAATCTTAATTTAGACTTATTAAACAGGTTTGAACTTAGCACAGACAAGTGGGTTATTAGGATGGTTGGTGAAACGGTGAGGGACTTGAAGACA